>LPNX010137071.1:0-75736 GCA_001517045.1 Pseudotsuga menziesii
ACTTGCGCAGTTTTGAAGTACTCTGCTACTTGTGGGTGAGACTCAAGGTACCACACTCCATCGAGCTCTGTTCTGAGTGGTAAGCCCGTTTTGGCCATGAGCTGAGCCTTTGCAAAAAGGTCCCGTGATTTGTTTTTTTGATGAAAAGGAACTCTTGGATTTGAACCAGAACTCCAACTGCGCGATAATATAACAAAGAGCCTCGGGCCTGCTTGCGATGCTTTAAGATACCCATTGAATGAGCTTAGCAGGTAATCGCCTATGGAAACGCCCAACTTCGTGTGCAATGATGATTCGATCAGCTCCACATGATCTTCAGATGCTTCACATTATGAGCTCCCCTGGTGAATAATGGATCCATCGGCTTCGAATGGTCTGGAGCTATGTATCATATCTTGAAACCCCTACGTAATCCTGTGTAGTTAATGATACGGTGTTTCACGACTTGCTTTCAGCAGTAAACCGCCATTAAACTTCATGATGGTCGTGTGAGATGCGCTCTGATCTCCTCCTTGGCGGCAAAAACCCACAGGCTCGTTTGATGTGAGACTGAGTACGGACACGTGCTCTCCTTTCTTTTAATCTTTAATAATGAGACGCCCTTTTGACAGCTAATCATAACTTATCTTAATCCTTCTAGTCGCCAAGACTGGGCTCTTTTGGCAGCTAGTGTGAACTTGATCCTTGGTTCGATTCTCCCGGCTGCCAGAACTGAGGTCTTTTGGTAGCAAACCTAGTCTCTACAAAACAGAGTTAACTACCACAAGCTATTTTTTCAAAATTTTGAAATTAAGACTCAATAAATTTGATTTTTTGACTTAGTAATGAGAAAATAAAAATTTTCGACTCAAACCTATCACCTAAAATAAAAGAAAACAGACTGGTTATTTTAGGAGATAACACACGTGTTCAATGTACATGCAGGTTACAATGAAAATACTCATGTATGACACATGAGTTGCAATGAAAAATGAGCGTGTGCAACCCTAGACTCAGAATAAAAATATGTCAAGCTAGTATAAATATCATGCATCAATGGTCATGCACATCTATAGTGTATTGGCCACTTCAATCCTTATTTGTCCTTTTGTGTACCGATATAATTAATGTCAGCACTTGAACGGAGAAGTGTCATTTAGGTTTATAACAAGATTAGATCCAAATAATATCATATTAGATCCAAATAATTTTATATGAGATCCAAAAGTATGCTCCACTGAGATGGTATGTACAATTTTCTCCTTCTTCAAAACCCTGAGTATTGGTGCATGCAATCATGTAAGAATTTTTTGAAAGCTCAAGATTAATGAGGATGAATGGATCTCTTCTAAAATCTGATATTATTTCCAAAATATCGATAGATACATAAAATATAATATCAGAAAACTCATAAAATAATACTAACATCAAATCACCAACAATAACTTCGAAGGGGAATTGCGGTACTTGATTTTTCACACCAAAATTGATGAGAACAACTACAATCTTTACTGAAATCTTTTGAACCTTAAAATCTGAACATAATAATATCAGATCATATCCAAATAAGATCATATCATATCCAAATAATTTCATATCATATCCAAGAGTTTGCTCCACCAAGATGGTAGATGCACATTTTTCACCTTCTTCAAAATTATGAACATTGGTGCATGCAATCATGTAGGAATTTGTTGGAAGCTCAAGATCAATGAGAGTGAATGCACCACTCCTACAATCTAAAATTATTTTCAAAATATCCAAATATTTACAAAATATAATATCAACAATCTCATGAGAGAAAACTGACATCAAATCCCCAACATAAATTTTGAAAGAGATTTTTGGTACTTGTTTCTTAACACCAAAATTGATGAAAACAGCTACAAGCAATACTAAAAGCTCTTGAACCCTAGAACCAAGTAATATCAGATAAAATCCAAATAATATCATATCAGATACAAATAGGTTCATATCATATCCAAGAGTGTGCTCCACCGAGATGGTAGATGCATAATTTTCTCCTTCTTTGAAACCCTGAGTATTGTTGATTGCGATCATGTAGGAATTTGTTGGAAGCTCTAAATCAATGAGAGTGAATAGATCACTCATACAATATGATATTATTTCCAAAATATCCAAATAATTACTTATCTTCACACCAAAAACATCATTAGAAATAGAGAAATCAAATTCATCTCCCTTTCCTGGAGAAATCACCGATAAACTATGCACAAAATTTATAATAAAAGAATCACTGGACAATTTTTGCATAGAATGAAAGGATGTCTTGAAATTGTTGGGATTTAAGGCCATCAACTCATTTTCCAAAAATGTCCCCTAATCTCATCTTGCTTTCCAAACAAGACTTCAAGCTTCTCCCAAAATTCTCTGGGATTCCTCAAACATTCAAGGCGGAAGAGGATATATCTGGAAATACAAGTACATAGATAACCAAAGCTTCATCTAAGAAGTTCAGAAACTTACTTCTCTCAGCTAGATGATGGGGCTTAGTCTCCCTTCCTAGTATTATCCTGTAGTAGCCTTATTTACGCAAGGCCAATTGCATATCTTCCCTCCAATCAACATAATTGAAGGGTGTTAGGATCCAAGATGTGAAATATTGAGAATCCATAATTCTCCTGTTGATCAGATAATATCTCCAATCAAGCTACATATCACTGCAAAAACAAAAATACTTGAACTATGTTAGAATAATGCCTTCCCTCTCATCATGAACATGTTTTCAGGGTCCGTCATGCCCACACTGCCACTCTAAATAAATTAAGAGAAAGAAAGGTACCTTTTGTGGGACTTATGTGGAAACCCATATGCTTCTGATTTTCAATGGAGAGACACAAACATGGATCCTGCTTCAAATGGATTTGATACCATGTTAAAATTGTTGTGCCATTTATATCTTCAAGCGATGAGTCAAATATTATTGATGCACTAAAAGTAGAATAAAGATACACACTGAACAAATAAAGCCACACATGAAACAAATGAGTATATCTCAGATATCATTGTCATTAATTAAATTTAGTGTTACAATAGTTTACATAGCAAAAGAATTCGAATCAATTAGGGATCGATTCGAATCTCCCCACTGGATGTTACTGTATATGACCAACTAGATAACTAAAGGTGTGTCAATCAATATCAGAGTCTAGATGGTTAACTCCAGATGTCTAGTCAAGTCAAACAATCAGTAATAAACAATAACTCTGTCTAACTAAAGTGGTAGGTGAGCAAAGGTGCCACATCCACATGTAGCCATGCATTGACTAGAGCTAACTGAACTGATTGTAATTGGAAATTAACTAAGCTTAACTAGTTAGAAATCCAATTAACTAAAGGAGGTTGGTGTTGGGACTCCCAATGGCTCCTAAAATGTAGGTATTATCCTAGGAGGCACCCCAACTGATGCATACAAGTGCAGTAAGTGGCAATTACCCTCTATCGGTGTTCCCCACACTCTAGTAACTAGTACATGTGGCCCCATTAGACCAAGTGGACCCAATGGTACTAGTGGACTTAATTAATTAATCAAGACTCCTAAGTTATGCTAAAATAATCTAATAGATAGTATGGTCAAGGGAGGATTAATAATACTAACAGATATGTCGCTGGCTACTTCTCTTTCAGGAATTTGATTTTTAGATAATTGTGAAGCTGGGTCGCTTAAATGTAGGACTTGATCATTTATCCTAGATTGAGACAGGCGAAGAGCCAACCAATATTGAAGATGGAATACCAGATGTGCAATTGTTCAGAGTTGACCTGGAAGATGAGTATTATGATCAAATACTTCAGTTTTTAGCGACAGGAAGCGCACCAAAATTTTTTACAATTCAGAAGAAACAGTTAGTGGTGAAGGCCTCGGATTTCCAGCTAATTGTTAGCCAGCTGTATAAACTAGGACTAGATGAGATTTTGCAGTAACGTGTCCTACCGCATGAACAAGGGAATATTTTAGAGGAGGCCCAAGCAAGATTTGTTGGTGGACACTATGGAGAACGAGCTACTGTGAGAAAGGTGCTTCGCACAGGGCTTTGGTGGCCTACTCTACATAATGATGTGAAAGAATATGCGATTAGTTGTGATGTCTGTCAACGAACTGGAAAGCCATTGAGGAGGGATGAGATGGCACTGATACTGCAAGTAACGTTTCATCCATTTGATAAATGGGCCGTGGATTTTGTGGGACCAATCAACCCACCTAAGAAGAGAACATGTGTGCGGTACATCATTACAACAACAAATTATTTAACAAGGTGGGTGGAGGCTTCACTAGCAGCAAGGTTCCTGTTTGATAACATTCTGACATGGTTTGGATGTCCAAGTATATTGATGAGTGACCAAGGGATTCACTTCATCAATCACACAATCAACGCATTGACGGAGGAGCCGCAGATACAACACAAAAAGAGTACCCCGTATCATCCACAAGAGAACGGGATGGTGGAGGCATTCAATAAAATATTGAAGGATGTGCTTACAAAGGTATGAAATTCAAATCACAATGAATGGGACCTAAATATTCTAGCATTTTTGTTGGCATATCGCACGATTTGCAAAAGACTGATAGGGAAGACACCATTCAAGTTGGTGTATGGGAAAGAAGCTATCATGCCTATGGAGTACATTGTTCTGAATCTATGCATTTCCATAGTGATAGGCATGGATGATGAAGCTGCATTAGAAGAATGACTAAACCAGTTAGTCCAACTTGAGGAAGACCGATTCATTGCGGGTTTCCACCAACGTGTTGAGAAGGATCGACAGAAGGCTTGGCATGATCGCCACATAAAGAACAAATAGTTTCAGCAAGGAGATTTGGTGCTCTTATATGGCAGCAAGTTCATGAAGCATGCAGGTAAGTTACAGGTGCATTGTCTAGGTCCATATCTTGTTAATTCCATTACTTCTGGAGGCACAGTTCAACTGCAACAATTATGGAGCGGTTATACCAAAGCTTGTGAATGGTAGCCAACTAAATCCCTATAGGACAGGGCCAGAACTGTGCAATGCTTGAGGCACTCACAATGAAAAAAAAAGTAGATAGAATGACAGAAGAAAGGAAGATGCACCAAGAGGAGGTGGTTGCACAAGAGTAGGAGTCAAAAGCGTAGTTAGAAGGTCATGATGTATCAACCAAGAACCAAAAGTATCAACCGAAGATGTCACCGTTGACAAAGGGGATGGTATGCAACAAAGATATGTACCTTCACTTGTACAAATGAAGTACGATGACCATGACTTGCTCACATTGGAGGATATCACAAATGATCCCTATGTGTCATTGCTCACAGTCAAAGGTAGGCCAATTGTGTGTATCCCACAGGAATGAGAGAAGGGACTGGATAAAGCTAGATTGTTGTGTTTAATCAACATGCCACACTTTGGGTGACTGAATGAGGCAAATTCCTTTGTCAAGGAGATTTTTTCCTATTTCCATGGTGAAATTCCATGGCTAGATACCTTAGTCATAATCACGGTTGATCTCATCTCAGACATCATAGGGCTACCAAAGGATGGGATAGACCCCTCACAATACTTCATAGTTGGGATAATGATAAGCATCTAGCAGGAAGGTTAAAGAAGAAATATGACTTACAGGGAGATGGGAGGGCCTACCACATTGATAGAATTAACAACCAGACTATGCATATTAGTGCACGGATTCTAGAAAGCAAGATCATTAGAAATAATCGGCCCATTTAGTGCAACTCAAGGGTGATTGTGTGTGCAGAACAATGCGCAGAAGGCGTACAAATGAACTGGTCAGTATTCTTGATGAACCAGTTGGTGGAGGATGCGGTGGTGTTCCAAGTAGGAGAATGACCTTTTATATATAGTTGGCTACTAATTTTAATCACACTTATGTCTTGGATGGAGCGAGTCAATTACCAAGGTATGGATGTTGAAGTAGTAAAGGTGTGCAAGGGTGCACGGTATCAAAATATGTGGTCGGTTGAGGAATCTACAAGGAAAGAGGATTGTGTGATATAGTTTTGGGTCTACTAGGAAGCAATACAGCCAGCAGTGGTGATAGTTACCTGACTATCATAGGAAGCCGCAACAAAGTATCATAGGATGGCTCGGTTCACCATAGGCCCGCACACCATACACATACAAGCACGAGGTGATCTAGACAAGCAATGGTTGTCAATGACTTATAAGTTGTCCGATGAAGAGTTGAACATGATGGTTTATTACTGGCCTGCAGCATGGAAAGAACTAATCAGTGTGGATGAAGTATTGACAGGGCCTCCAGTAGACGCACCTGAAGATCCTATAAGGAAAGATAACCAACAGAGTCACCATGAATCGGATGACGAGTCATCAGCGACACCCACTGATAAGGAAGCAGAGCACATGCGTAATGATATTAGAACAAAGTGGTGCATGGAGAAAGGCACGAGTAGTAGCACTGTGCAAGGGATGGAATCGCAGCTAAATCGGATCATCAAGGCAATTGCAGATGCAACGAATGTGACAACAAAGGAGATGACAAAATCCATGCAGGAGGGATTCATTGAGGTAAGAACTAAATTGAATTCAGTATATGATGTTGTTTGAATATGAGCACCAGAGAGTCTGAATATGTAGGAGTATGCATCAATCAGCACCTATCTACGGACCAGGAATGTTAGAATTCCCTTGATTGTGATTGATGTCGGAAAAGAGGACTTGAATACCTCCCTGTAATAGTTGTAGAACATAGCACTAGATATCAACAAGTTGTATGCTCATAAATTGGTATACATGTACTGGGTTTCCAACCAGGATTTGGCAGATAAAAAAAAGGATATTAATGACCAGTACTTGTGGTTACGGGAGAAAGAGGAGGCAATGCAAAAAAAGGTCAAAGAATTATGTCGTGCAAAGGAGAAGCTGACAGAAGACAAAGTGCAGGAGATAGAAGCATTGAAGGAAGCACAATAAGAGTTTAAGATGAAGACTTCCAAGGAGATCACAGAGTTGAAGAAAGAAACATATTGATGCATCATGGAGAAGACCCAACTTTTTGACAGTTGAGTACAAGTAGAAGCAGCAGTTGTGGATGCTTTTAAGCACATTGATGAAAACACCAAGGAACTAGATGCAGTCACAAAAGAAAAGAAAATTGGGGAAATTATTGTGTAGTTGCAGTAGGACAACAATATTTTGAATGCTCTATTGTACCTAGACACACCACCAGAACAAATTGTTGAACGGAAGAGTGCCATTGAGGAGATAGTGGCACAATTTGAAGAAATGAAACAAGATGCAAAGAATATCACTGAGGCTGTGGCATAATTTTGGGGAAATATCATCCAAGAAAAATAGTTAGAGCAACTGAAAAAATAGTTGTAGGAAGCAGAGGGCCATCTAGTGACACTGAAGACTGCATTGAGAGCCATGCTTCCAGTCGTTCATATTACAAGGTCTGTCAAACTAAGGGAGTTGTAGCCACAAGTTGGAAAGGTTTAGAAGTGACATAGGAAGTGCAATGAATAGTTGTATGAGTTCTAAGAGATTGGATCCCAATTGTCTTTGAAAGCAGTCACTACACTGCAAGCCCTATAGGAAGGAAAGATGGAGGTAACCACGAAACTAGAGGATCACCCATTGAAGCAGGATTTGCTAGGAAGTCGGGACATTGCTGAGAAAATTCAGGTGCGAGTAAAGGAGTGTTAGATTTTTATCATTTAAGCAATATGATCTAGGATCTTATCTGAGAGAATAACATGCACATCAATAATCACAAGAGACAAGGGACACAAAGATTTTTCCTTAGGGGAACCATAAAGGATAAAACCCTGCAACTTCCTCAGAGATAGAATGAGCACCAATAGAAAAAGTAAAACCCAAATACAGAAAGATGATCTCCAATAGTTGTTCTCTCTCTCACTTGTGCGAGACACTCTTCTCTCACTCATGCGCTTCAGTTGAATGAGTGTATGTTTCAAATAGAGATACTTGCTCTCTATTTATACTAGTTTTCCACTTGACAATTACTTACCAGGGCTGACTTCACTAGGAGAGTCTAATAACCCTAGTACCCCTCAACTGTGGGAACTATTGCCTCGACTTACAATGGAGGATTAACCTCTATGAATTTATATAACTTTATTATATTAATGATTCTCCCGATAGGAACATCGGGGTACAATGAAATACAATATAAGATATACAAGTGAATACATTTCGAAGTTCAAATACATCAACACTCCCTCTTAACAAAGAAGGTATTCTCTTGACACAGTTCATTAGCACAAGTCTTCATCACTGGATCATCATCAAAACTAGATCATCATCAAGCTGGATCATCATTAGGTTGAATCATCATCATCATCACTACTCCTGCTATCTCGAGTGAATGGTGTTATCTCTCAATTCTACTCGTCATAGGAATTTCTACAGAGCCAACCCTTTTTCATACTGGTTGTAGGCCTAGCCTCCATATAGGTCTTCATCTTCTACATCACTTATATTTGACCATGGGAGGAACACATCCCACAACCATGTTAGAAAGGCTCTGTACTTACATATGACCATGTGGGGAACACATCCCACAACCATGTTAGAAGGGCTCTGTACTTACATTTGACCAGGTGGGGAACACATCCTGCAACCATGTCAGAATGGCTCTACAATTACATTTGACCATGTGGGGAACACATCTCGCAACCATTTCAAAAGAGCTCTGCACTTACATATGACTATGTGGGGAACGCATCCCACAACCATGTCATAAGGGCACATGGAGTCATCACCTCCCCTTCAAAGGAACCTCGATCTGGAGAACACCAAGCTTCTCCCTGAAGTATTCAAACTTCCCTCTGGCTAATGGCTCCTCTCTGCACCATATTCCTGATATAGTGATATTTGATCTCGATATAATTCAACTTGTCATCGAGCACCAGGTTATCTGACAACTTCACATAAATCTAGTTGTCACAATATATACAAGTAGCATCCAACTGGAGATCAAATAAATTAGTTAGTAGCTTCCTCAACAACACTGCCTCACAACTAGCCGAACAAGCTATGACATACTCTGCTTCGGTTGTACTCAGTGACACGCATGATTCCTTCCTGCTAAACCAAGTGATCACACCTGATCCCATACAGAAGCAACACCTTGAAGTGCTCTTCCTATCAATGGCACTTCCTGCCCAATCTGAATCCACATAACCTTCCAGGTTAATCTATTGATTCACCTCATACTTGATCCCATAATCAACTGTACCCTTCAAGTAACTCAGCATATGCTTTGCAGCAATCAGGTGAACATGTCTCGGATCCATCAGGAACTGGCTCAATGTGTTGATAGCAAAGAAAATATCTGGTCTTGTATTCATCAGGTACATTAAATACCCAATCATCTAATGATACGTCGTAGTATCAACTGACTCTAACAAAGCATCACTCAATAGCTTCATGTTTGATGCCATAGGTGTGGTCATTGCCTTGCAGTCCATCATACCAAACCTCTTCAGGATATCCACTGCATACTTCCCTTGTCCCAAGGAGATTTCATCCACATTCTACCACACCTCCATGCTTAGAAAGTAGTGCATCAAATCCAAGTCCTTCATCTCGAACTCAGCAGCAAGTCTCCTTCTTGCAACTTTAATGAGTTTCTCTTTTCCATTAGGAACAATTCATCGACTTATAACAGGTGCATCACTGGTATTCCACCTTCAACTTTGAATTAAAGGTTGGAATCCTCTTTACTCTCAGTAAATCCTAGAGCCATCAGTAAGCTGTCCATCCTGTCATACCATGTCGAACCTCAAGATCTTCTGCAATCAATCCCTCTGAAGTGGAGCATCAGTCTCCCTCTACCTTTCATACTCTATATATTGAAACATTCTCTACTGGAGTAACAAGTAGTTTCCTCTGCTACTAATATTCTATGTATTCATCTAGGGTCACTGGATACCAAGATCCTCTATCTTGAACCTTTTTAAAAAGTTATTCTCACACCCATCTGTGAGCTTGTCATCCTCTATAGGCTTTCATCTTCAACCTTGTGGAAAAGGTTAAGATCTTCATTACTCTAGGTGATCTCCAAGCTCCTTATTTATGTGTTATCCCATGGGTTCCTTTTGAGCTCATACAACACCTTCTTTCTTTCTTTGCACACATGAGTTTGACTGTCATGTGTCTCGACTTCAAGTGGCTGCAAATGTCTCTTCGTAGTCTATGCCTTCTTTCTGTGAGAAGCCTTGTGCTATGAATCTTGTCTTGTATCCCACGATGTTGTCATCTACTCCATGCTGGATCTTGTAGATCCAATGGAAGATACTACGTAATTTCCTTCAGGTCTTTGACATCGCATTTTAGTCATCATTCTTCATTTTGGTTTATTAGAGTGAATCTTGAACTATTGTCACTTGTTATTTGGAACAAGTCTCGTCCTTATTTTCTTGTAGGTGATTGTGCACAATCTTTCCTACAAGTCAAATGCATTAGTTGTACGGTTAGAAACATTTCATAAGACATATTCATAATGGAAAATTCTTATGCATAAAGATATAATCATGCAACTATTTTAGCCAATACAACATTCATCCATATCTCACTGAAACTTTATAGATGCCTTCCATCTCTACAAAGACATCATTGAGATTGTGCACTAATCCAATATGACATCAAAGAGGTTTCATTCTAGATAATTAGCAATGCAGAGTTGTATAGCTTCATGGGATACTTACCCATCACATGCATATTAGTAGTATATTGTCATTAATTCAAACATTCTATGATGCATAACACATCAATTGAATATAAGCAAATGCATAACCCAATAATGACAATTTAATACTTATCTTTATTCGTTTCGTGGATAGACTCCTTCTTAATCCTTCTACTTCATCATCTTCTTCATTCATGACATCATCATTTCTTATCCAAATGCTAATATGGATAAGAGGTTCTTCAAGAATTGAGTCCTTCATATTCCTCATCGCTTGAGGGATCTTCTTTGAATTGTGATAGCTAGATCTTCAGTTTCTCCCATCTTCTCTTCTATTATTATGAGTCGAGCTTCTTCTTTTGTGCACTTTTCCTAGAGTCTACTAAAGGTAATCACTTCCTTCTGGCACACATTCATGATCCTAGGAGGCCATTCAAGGTGGTTATAAAAATATCTCATTCTTCTTTGATTGCCTCGTCATAGCATTGAACACTTCCTTTTGGTGTCTTCAAGGATGACACATGAGGGATAAGATGATATTTAATAGAATCTGCAATGATTCTCTTGGCTCTAGCCTTAGCCTCATCTCCCTCTAGCTCTTATAAATTCTTTACTGAAATATTGATCTAAGTCAATTTCTTCAAGAATCACAGAGTTCCTATACTTCTTCTGATTTATATTCTTCCTTCAAAATAACTTGGGAATCAAAAATCTCTTTAGGTGTCTTTAGGGAAGACACGTGTGGTATAAGATGATCCTCTTGGCCTTGACCAATTTCTTCTTATGTAAGGCTTTAGCCTCATCTCCCTTTGGAACTGGAACCTCTCCACTTATGTAGGTGTCCAATTCATTTTCTTCAAGAACCAGCGAGATCCTATACTTCCATGATTGGAAGTTGTCAACTTCAACAAGCTTTTCATCAAGCTGGTGTGATTAGTTTGAAATGAGAACCTCAAATGTAATTAGAAAAATATTAGATCTTACCGATTTGAGGTGTCCGTCCTGGTTTCGGATCTGGCTGATCTAGGGTTTGTCAGAGAAACCCTAATTTTCAAAACTTGGAATCTTTTAGATCTATTTGCATAGAAATATGGGCCTCTTGAAGGTGAGTTGTCCAATGTACTCCTTTTATGAAAACAGTGGAGGGAAGCTCTCGGAATAGGAAGCCCTAGTTTCCCAATTTCTTCTGCAGAAATTTATGATATTGTTTATGTCGTATCTCCAAAATTACTGCTTGCATGTCTCTTAAATTTCATATTTAGGTAGCTTCATCCGTCCTCTTTCCAAAACCATAGGTTTGAATAGAATTGGTTTCACCAATTGGGACTTATGAGAGTTTTCCCAAGGTGACTTGTTTTAGAACTTTTCAGCCTAGCGAACTTGTACAGACTTCCATGTATCACTGTTTCACCTTCAGGGTATAAACATTTTACCACAGAAAGTAAATTCTGTTCCCTATCTAGAACATCTTGATAAATTTCATTTGGACCTTCGTAGCCCAAGATATAGCAATTCTCCCAAGGTGTCATGTTTAGGGATGAATCCTAGGATAGGCTAGAACCCTGATTTGCAGGATTCATATCTCTTAGAATATAGTGAATATGAGGCTGAAACGTTTACACAAGGTACATCAAGAATTTATCTTCAGCCAGTAAAATTTTCAGATCCTAATCCTTCTCCAAACTCGAGATATAGCGAATGCACAAGAATGACTAGTTTTAGTCTTTTATGGTTTTCTTGCCCGGGGTCAAATTAGGGTTTGACTTTCCAGGATTTTTACCCAACCAAAAGTTTCGATCTTGGTCTCTAAATTTCAATTTTAAGGTGGAGAGAAATCCTATGCTGGGGGCACTCAAAATTCCTTTTATGTGAGAAGCCCTAATTTCCTGCAGCAGTGACAGGTCAAAAACTGAAAATGCCCAAAATCAAATTTTGTTTCGATAGAAAGAAGAGCCCTTCAATCGAGAGTTAGCCTAGCATCCTTTTGCTGATGATCTGTGGAGAAAGACCTAAAAAGTAATAATCCCTAGCTTCTATAGCTGCACAATGTCTTCTTCTCTAGTTAGCTCTGATACCATGTTAGATTTTTATCATTGAAGCAATATGATCTAGGATCTTATTTGAGAGAATGTGACATGCACAACAATAATCACAAGAGACACAAAGAGTTTTCCTTGGGGAAACCATAAAGGAGAAAACCTTGCAACCTCCTCAGAGACGGAATGAGCACCAATAGAAAAAGTAAAACCCAAAGATAGAAAGATGATCTCCAACGGTTGTTCTTTGTCTCACTTCTGTGAGCTCCTCTTCTCTCACTCATGTGCTCGAGTTGAGTGAGTGTATGTTTCAAATAGAGAGACTCACTCTCTATTTATACTAGTTTTCCACTTGACAATTACTTACCAGGGCTGACTTCATTAGGAGAGTCTAATAAACCTAGTACCCCTCAAATGTGGGGACTATTTCCATGACTTACAATGGAGGGTTAACCTTTATGACTTTACATGACTTTATTATATTAATGATTTTCCTGATAGGAACATCGGGGTACAATGAAATACAATATAAGATATACAAGTGAATAAGTTCTGAATTTACAAATACATCGACAAGGAGATCACTCAGCAGTACGAAGACTTCAAGTTGAAACTCAATGAATACGCCATGTCTACCTGACGTGGCTCGAGGGAGAGCCACAATATTGTGTTGGGGCCCAATGGCAGTGGTTTTGGATACATTAGTTGCACAACATCATGGATATTGCGCAAGGTCAAAAGACACCACACAAGTGAATATTAGCGCGCAAAGCGAAGATTAGAATATCTTTTATATTTTGTGTCACCTTTTGTTATTTTGGACCAATATATTTTGTGGACATTGGTCATCATTTTATAAAATCAGTTAAGAGTTAGTAAACAAGTCGTCCAAGTGGACCTTGAATGTAAAGGCGCAAGGGTATAAATAGAAGTACAAGTACTAGAGAGAGAAATTAGAGAGAACTTGGTGATTTGTGAATTGTTTTGAAGAACCTGTTGTTTTATTGTGGAAGTAATATGACAAGGCAGAAGTTGATCTGAATTACTGTCTTTTTCTATTTTACTATTTTACTGTTTTCTGTGACTATATGATGATTGTTAAGTACATATGCGACATGGATCTATGATGTGATGTCTTCCTTCTTTAGCTGATGTTATTTTATTAGATCTGTTTGTGAATCAGCATGTTTACCGCACTTATAATGAAATGATGTGATCTATTGAAGAATAATGATGAATGGTCATGTTGATGGTTAAAAGGATTTTATGTTGCATTAATTCTATAATAGGATGCACATGGTTCCTCCCCATATTATGGAAACTTGGTTTCATCAGCTCTCCCTCGAACATCTCGGGTGAGACCTCATCCGCCCTATAGGTGTTGCTGGATAGGGTAACACCTGTCTGGGTCGATGCTCAGGGAGATCACGGTGGTTTGGGTGTCGACAGAGTGGTAACCCCTTTCAACCAGGTTTTGTTGGTTGGGTTTGCGCCAACAAGTGGACATTTTCAAATGTACATAGATCATTCAACATTGAGATACATGGTTAATAAGATAGTGTTGCGGGGAGGAGGGGGTATTTGTCGGTGGATTCTCCATTTTTAGGAATTTGAGTTTGAATTCATTGTTAAAACCGATCAACTGAATTCAAAACTTTAGACCATCTATCGAGGATAGAAACTAGCAACGAACCTGGTAACCTTGACGGTAGTCTCCCTGATGTGCATCTATTTGTGATAACAATGTTCGATGATCAGTACAAAGACATCATAGAATGTTTGAGTATGGATTATCCACTAGCTAAATTTACTACTACATAGAAGGAACAGTTAGTTGTGCGAGCTGTATGCTTCTAGTTAATTGTTGGATAGTAATATAAAATGGGCCCTGATGAGATTCTTTGTCATCGCGCCTTGGAACACAAGCAAACAATGATACTAAATGAAGTGCATGATAAATATATAATTAGTTCAACATGGATTTTCACAAGTGCAATATATATAATTACTATGACCAACTACCTAACCAAATCAGCTGAAGCAACGCCAGCTAAATATTGCACTTGTGCGATTTCTGCTAAAGTTTTATTTAAAAATGTTGTGACTAGATTTGGATGCCCAAAAATTTCGATAAGCGACCAAGGTACACACTTTGTGAACCGGTTGATTAAATAACTAATGAAAGAATTCCATATCCAACATAGTAATACAATGCCATATCACCCTTAAGAGAATGGTGTTGTCGAAGCATTTAACAAAATCATGTAGAATGCATTGATAAATATTTGCAATATCCAAAGAGATGAGTGGGATCCGAAAATTTTTGTAGTAATGTGGGAATATTGCATGACCTGTAAGAAGTTGATTGGGCAAACTCCATTTCTTCTGGTATATGGACAACATATTGTGACATCGATGGAATACATTGTACCCAACCTAAGGATTGTTGTGATCATGGAGATGACAGATGTTGGTGTTGTCGAGGAAAGACTGTCGCAACTAATACAATTGGAAGAAGATAGTTTTGTTGTAGGATATCATCAAAACATTGAGAAAGAATGACAGAAAGTATGACATGATCGCCACATCAAGAGCCAACAATTTCAGTTCGGAGGACTTATTCTTATGTATGATATCAAATTATTCAAGCATACGGGTAAGCTAAAAACACACTGGTTAGGACCATATATTCTGACACATATCACTGACGGAGGCACAGTGGAATTGCAAAAGTTGGATGGAACACTCGTCAGAGGATTGATAAACAAAAGGTGGCTAAATCCTTATCAGGATAGCCATGACTCGGTCGAGTGAAAACAAATGAAAAAAAACAGAGAAGAGAAAGAAGAGAGAAAAGTAAAAAAAAAGAGAAAAGAAAGAAAAAGAAAAACCCTATGAAAATTTTGTTTTAACCGCAGCAAATCAGCTGTCACAAAAGTAAATACTGTCGTAGAGAAAGGAAAAATGTTGCAGAATCTTTATCTGTCAAAAGAGGTAAAATGAAGGCGAATACACCATGTCTGCCGCATTGAAACAATTTTGTCGAAGTATGGATACTGATTGTAGGAATAGTGAATCTTTCACAAGATGAATTTGAGTCTCATAAATTAAAACTAGCCATCATTAATTTGAAAATCCCAAGATATTTTGGCAATGTTCTTTTTGAGTCACTTCAATCATTATTGCACCATAACTACAACTGGCATGACATGCAAGTGGCAGTTTCGTTGTAATCATTCAAACGTTCATCCCATGTGATAGAAATGGCAACTACCTTTCTAGTGATTGTTCACTCATGTGAAGGACTGACTCATTGAATGGGTAGACATTATCAAGATTCACACCCAAGTCTCTGTTGTCAAGAATTCTCAATCAATGTGGACACTGCTTGTTCCTCTGCAATGTAAATCACAACTACAGAACAAAAAGACACAGTAACATATCCTTTCCTTGAATAATCAAATTAACTAAGGTGAAATACAATATACCTCAACCTTGGATCTGCTTGTCTTCTCTCCAAAAGTCCTTGCAATGGTTCAGTACCTGCAAAATAGATCACAAGACAATCAAACTGGATGAGAGCATCATGATAAATTGACTATTCATATTGGTGATCAAGGAATCCAATAATATCTAATTACAATCAATACAATCAAATATAGGAAAGGGAAANAAACCAAAAATCCTTGATGTCGATGGCTCTGATCTCAACAAGAATGTCTACAATCTCTTATGACTATGAAGACCTCTCCAACCATAAGCTAACTCTACTTTACCTCTGATTCAGACTTAAAACTAACAGCATAAGGGTGCTTTTCCTAGCCTCCCCCACTCTCCTCATGAAGGCTTCATTTATAGGCCAAGAACCCATGAGATGACTTGGAAAATGGATAGAATGAGATCCCTATAGGTGAGGGAGGAAAATGCCACCTCTCCCAAGCATATAGGAACTAACCCCACAAAGGCTTCCACATGGAAGCTTCTAGAAACTTCCTTTTTCTCATTTTCTAACCACCGACGCTCTTAGCAGAATTGAAAAAGGCACCGATCTAGGGTTTTTTCCAAATAAAGGAAACAACGGTGCTTATGGGTCCATTGTGATAGGCGTCACCAATGCTCTGTGTAAAAAACATGAAGTCGTTGTCCCTTCTAGGTATGGGAAAAAAGTGACCAAGGTGAATCAAGCTAGGCTTTCTGGGAGGTTGAAAGGAAATGTGAAATTCTCATGAAGGCTGATAAGAAATGTGATATTTCTAGGTGCAACATAATGCCCCCCAATGTATGAATCTAGAAGGAAGTGATAGATGAAATAGTTTGCAAGTTTTTCATCTGATATAAAGGCAAAGAGAGATAGACTCATACAGGACCAGTAACTGACTTTATCCAAACTAATCATAGATGCAGACCAATACACTACATATATATGATGATGACCATGTCATGGATACCAATAATACACTATAGATCCATGAATAACTGATATGGGATGTAGGACATAGCTACGGAACATACAAAGTAGATCCATGTCTCTTAACCTCAGATACAGAACACAGCCACCAAACATACAATGTGGATCCATGTCATGACTCTAAATGATCTCCAAACACAACCTGAGCATAGGCAATGGTGATGGTAAATCCTAATCACTCAGGTTCTTCATTCCAATCCCCAACCGATATGATTCTAACCATCATGAATAGATGTGTTGACGTTGAACATGGAAAAAACCACTTAATTACCATTCATTGGTGTCAACTGTTAACAAGTGCGAGGGAAATCACCATTGATGTCAATGATCCCCAAGTTATCCTAGTACATTCTCCCAAGTGAGAATAAATGTTTTGAACTTGAAAATTTGACATAATCTTTCAATCAGAGGTCATTGATGAAAACCTACTGTTGAAAACGAGAAAACCTGCCATTGAGGCATGCAGGTTTCAAAGTACTCTTTTAGGTTTCTAGGTCTATTTCCTGGATAATGATTTGGAGTCAACAAGAATGAAATTTGTCACAAGAGGGCCATGATGGTTCCCACATCAGTGACACAAAACTAGGAACAAAATTTGATTTGAAGTGATAGAGCTGACTCAGACATGATTGACTCTTAAAGATAAGTAAATTTACGGATGAGTTATTTTTCTAGGAGAGACATCCTTTAAATAATTTGACGCCACGACACATGAATTGGAAGCATTGACTTAACGAGAATAGAACCAGGTGTAATGCAAGGAATATGACAAAGATTCTTTGAATTGACTCAAAGGAGTCAGGTGACTCACAAAAGTGGATCAAATCGGAGACAAGCTGAAAACCCAACTGTTCATATATGCAAATGTAGATAGGTGCCATGTTCAAAGGTGGACTGTAGATTAATGCCATAAAAACAAATTAAAACCATTCCCCTTTCCTTTAATTTCCCAACCTCAAAATTTGAGTGCCTCTTTTTGTTTTTACAAGTCCAAAGAGGGTAAAAAACACTCGTTAAAGCTCATCAAATGATGAGTCCATTCTCATATTTTTCACGAACCTGAGAAAGGAGGGGTTCATTCCCAAATAGGGTCTTTCATCATTTTTTTATGAGTCCGATGGAAGTAAACTCATTTGTCATTTCATGTTTAGAGAGTCTAAAATGACTAAGAAGACTCCAAAATGGTCCTTTTTCGTAAATAAGGCCAATTGGTCTGAAAAAGAGATAACCTACCCCTGACTAGTTGACCATTCTGATTCTTTTACAAGCATGAACGTAACAAGTTCACTTGGCAATCTTTTTGTGTTTTGAGGAGACTAAAAAGAGATTAAATATAACTCCAAAATGAGTTCTTTTTTCATAATCCAATTTTATCGATTTTGAAAAATAGTAAAACTATACTCGATACCTCTTCACTATTTTTTTAACGATCACGACAAAGGTATAAAAGGAACTTAGAACCTTTTTCATGTTTGAATCTAGAGCACAAAAAAGCAATAAAGTAAGCTCAAACTAGTTTTCATGTTTTAACCAGAGCATGAAAAATGAAAAGTAAGCTCAACACCATCTTACTATTCTTAACAAGCTTGAAGATCAGTTGAAAGAATGCTCAGGGTATCTGCTTTATTTTTTAAAGAGCTTGGAAGAGAGTAAGAACTATGCTCAAAGGGTCATTTCATGGTTTATCAAGATCGAACCTGAAGAAAGTATGCTCAAAATGGCTTCCATCGATGGGTTATTTCCCAACATGATATCCAGTGGTTGGTAATTGCCCCAAGTATAACTGTCAAGCAACTTAACACCACTAAATATATAGGGTACATGCCCCCCAAGCTTCATTGAGTCTTGACACAATGGAAGAATATGTTCCATTTTTTAACGAGCTTAACCCAAAAAAGGAACTTTGCTCAAGGTCAGTTTTATTTTTTAACGAGCTTGAAACCAAGAATAAACAATGCTTAAGGTGGCCTGCGAAACCAAATATTCTGGGTTCGATCCCCAATGGAGTCACCAAATTTTGTTATCGGATAAATCTACTCAATCGGAATCAAGCCAGATCTCCCTAGTCCAAGTGGATATAGAACAAATCAAATACATAATACAATCTACTTTCCTAGATCAAATAGAAATGCAAGATAACAGATAGATCACTTACCTGCAATATGCAAATCCTCTTCTCTCTTTTTTGATCCAAGATCCAGAATCTTCAGATATTCAGTTGCAAAACCATGTCAAGCAAGTGGAAACAAGCAAACAGTATATGCATATCCAAACATATAAATGATCTAAGCTAATACTTAAAGAAGAAATCTCTAAACATTATTAACAACAATAATGTTTATGGAAAGAGATTTGTATTAATGTAATCAAGGAGATACATATAATTACAATGAGGAGGAACATCACAACCTAGACTTAATGCTGAAATATTCCATCCAACAATCCAAGCCAAAGACTCCAAAGCATGATAGGGATCACCTAGAAATTCCACCAGCATAATAGTACCATAGTCCTTCGTCCCTTCCAAATGGAGAGAGGGTTTAATTTATAAGGCTAAATGGATAGAGTAGGTTGAGGATTAGGAGGAGGAGTCTAAGGGAGCTTCCCAATAGGTTAGGAACCGAATGCCACCTCACCTAGATAATAGGGATAGGCATCCACCTCATCCACCTTCCATGAAGGGAAAAAGCAATGTCGACACACCTAGCAATGGGAGACAAAGCGTCGGCACTAACGCACCTAGCATGAAGGGGAAAATCACCATCGGCGCACCTAGAATGAAGGGAAATAGCACTGGCCTTCCAAGAGAGGGAAAAAAGGAAGAAAAAACCTCAGCATCAATCCAGTTTAACAGAGAGAAATTTGGGGATTAGGAAAAGGGTTGACACATGGATAAAGAGTACAAGATTTCGGTGCAACAGAGGCAAGGATGTTGGTTGGAAGTTGCTGCAGTACCATTAACTCAAATCTCAAATGAATCATAACATGGCTACCAACCAATACAATGTAGATCCAGGGTAGTATAGACTGACTGAACACAATCATGGCTACTAGACACAAGCATAGATCGATGATGAGATGATAACATAGCCAGGACCAATACAAAGTGGATCTATGTGATATGACTCAAAACAAACTCCATCGAAACCTGGGCGAAGATATATGACAACCCAAGGTCTTCAAGCCGAAGCCGCAACGATACGAATATAACCATATGATTACAATGTCTTGGCATCGAACATGGTAGAAACTACTTGATTACCAGTCATTAATGTAAACTATTAACAAGTTTGATGGAAATCACCATTGATGTCAATGATTCCCAACGTATCACAGTACATACCATCGAATGTGAATAAAGGACTTCGAGTCAAACAATCAATGAGATCTTTCAATCAAGAACCAATGATGTAAAATCATGTTGAAAATGAGGTAATCTACCATTGAGGCATGCAGGCCCAAGGTACTTGTCTTGGTTTCTAAGTCTAATTACTAGATAAGGATTTGAAGCTGACAGGAATAGACTCATTGAAGGAGGTCCATGATGAATCCCCCATCATCGACAAGAAACACAATCAAATATTTTTTGGAGTAAACCAGACAATAGAGTGATAGACGAGACTGACTCAAGGATGACCAACATGATAAAAGTTATAGTGACTACAGACAGTGAAAGGATGACCAAATTTCTCTTGAACATGGGCATGGCATGACTTGGCAGTATTGACACTAGAATGATACCAATCCCCCAATGCAACTGACAATGAGAGTATTCTGGGACAACTCAAAGGAGTAAGAATACTCTAGGAATTAGCAGGATTTGAAGACAAATGGATTACCCAAGTACTGAAATGCATATGCAAGTGAGTGCCATTTTCAAGAGTGACTATGTACTGCCATAACAAAATACAAACTCTTTCCTTAAACTCATTTGCCGTTTCATGTTTAGAGAGTCTGAAATGACTAAGAAGTCTCCAAAAGGGTCCTTTTTTCGTAAATAAGGCCAGTCGATCCGAAAAAGAGATAACCTACCCCCGACTAGTCGACCATTATGATTCTTTTACAAGCGTGAACATAACAAGTTTGCTTGGAAATATTTTTGTGTTTTTAGGAGACTGAAAAGAGCTTAAATATAACTCCAGGACGAGTTCTTTTTTCATAATCCAATTTTATTGAGTCTGAAAAATAGTACAACTATACTCGATAACTCTTCACTAAGTTTTTAACGAGTACGACAAAGGTATAAAAGGAACTCGGAACCTTTTTCATGTTTGAATCCAAAGCACGAAAAAGCGATAAAGTAAGATCAAACCAGTTTTCATGTTTTAACCAAGGAACGAAAAATGAAAAGTAAGCTCAACACGATCTTATTGTTGTTAACGAGCTCAAAGATCAATTGAAAGAATGCTCAAGGTATCTACTTCATTTTTTAAATAGCTTGGAATAGAGTAATAACTATGCTCAAAGGGTAGTTTCATGGTTTATCGAGCTCGAACCTAAAGAAAGTATGCTCAAAATGGCTTCCATCGATGGGTGATTTCCCAACATGATATCCAGTGGTTGGTACTTGCCCCCAGTATAAATGTCAACCAAATTAACACCAATAAAGATATAGGGTACATGCCCCCCAAGCTTCATTGAGTCTTGACACAATGGAAGAATCTGTTTCATTTTTTAACGAGCTTGACATGAAAAAGGAACTTTGCTCAAGGTCAGTTTTATTTTTCAACGAGCTTGAAACCAAGAATAAACACTACTCAAGGTGGCCTGTTTCATTTTTACTTAATCTTGAAACAGAGAATAACTATGCTTGTGGGGACCTGTCTCATTTTTACACAAACCTAAAACATAAAATAACTATGCTTGAGGAGACCTGTTTCATTTTTACGTAAGCTTGAAATAGAAAATAACTATGCTTGAGGATAGTTCTAAGCCAAAATGATGTCCATAGGTTGGTGGGTTTCCCCCCTAGATAATAATATAGCGACTTAACTCCGGTATGATATCCAGAGGCTAGAGACATGCCCCCCATTTTACCTATGATGGGAAGAAGCTAACTAGAAGGGGAAATAGCCACAAGAACATGTGGGACATTCAGGGAAGTCTGATGACTAGGAATCACACGATAATCAGGTTTAACGAATGAAATTTGATCAATGGTCACAATATTCCCATCATGGGGAAAATACATCACTAGAAAGAGTATGGATACTACAGCTTTCATGGCATAAACATAATCATGCCCAAGGAGTAATGGGTAACTGAGGAATGATCGCTAAAGGCATTGTAGGTCTTCGATTAAAAGCCAGTATCTAATTAGTGGCTAACACAAGCAGAGGAGAACCTATGTCTTGCCAAGTAGTAGAGGATAGAATGATAACAGAATCCCCTTCGTCAATGATAGTGCGAAGTATACTCTTAGTGGTAATTCGCATTGATATCTGGAAAGGAAAACTTGAATGAAGATGAGACTCTGTTAGGTTACTCCAGTCAAAATAAATAACGTCAGTACTCGGAGAGGGTTCTGTCAAAAGAGACAAAAATTCCTCTTGTCGAGAACAATCAGAATGAAGCATAAAGACATCAGCAGTTTGAGCTGCACTCTCATTGAAGAGAGTAAGGGTAGACAAATACTGGATCATAGTGGCAGCCTCCATCAGAATGTTTTATGATAAAAGAATGGGATTGGGTAGAAATGACATCGACTCGACCACTTCACTCTCTGAAGGAAGAGTGGGATCAATTACAGATGAAACTGAATTGATCACTTGGTCAACTAGCAGGGAATTGAGGGATAACTTACTATCACTTGTTGGAATCACCTATTGATGATCAGTAATATTTTCCAACCAACACAAAGCTTCATCCATGCTTGGACAAAGAAAAGTGCGATGCATATCCTTGCATATCAAACAAGGATACAAGACTTTACCCTTATGACCTTTTACCAATGGGTCACTGGTTGAGGGAGCATCATCAACTTGATGATCAGAGGTTGATGACACAGATGGATTGGACCTTTTAGGCCACTCTTATTGTACACGAGAGAGACCAGGACACTCCTTAAGAAGGTGGTCCCCCTCGCAAAGCTTACAAGGGAACTTGGGTTTTTCGAGCATTCTCTAAGAACGAGCACCATCTTGAGAAGATGGTTTCTACTTTTTTTCTTTCTTATCCTTCTTTTTCTTACCCTTCCCTTTCTTCTTCTTCTTATCCACCTGACTACTAAACGTAGAGCTTTGGTCAAGCGAAAAATAAGAAAGGGACGAAGCCACTACCGATGGAGATGGAGCAGGATGGGGTTGAGGTCGATCCTCTCTCGGAGGAGAGGTGATATTTGAGACATTAGGTGTAATAGGAATTAGTGGATTAAATAGCCATACTGGTAATCCTATAGTTAAACCAGGAAGATTTAGAGTGGCAATAAAGGGAGGACCCATACCTTCACTTGGAGGGAATACAAAAGGTACACCTTAGAAAGGGACCTCTTGATTGGTAGTCCCAGATGGGAATGCCACCTCTAAACTCTCTAAAAACCCTCTAACTACCAAGCACAAGGAAGCACTACTAAAACTAAAAGAAACGAGCAAGCATGTGAAAGGATTGGATAAGAGTCAAGAACCTCACAGGACAGGATAAAAGGATAACTCAGATGGTTTGAGGATTCCTAAAGGGGTCTCCTGATATATGCTAGGTACGTTGGAGCTCAAATCCATAGTGGTGCTATCTAATGCACAATCGTTCACAAAGGGCCTTCCGATATACAATCGAGTACATGAAGTACCTTTCTATATACCTCAAGGGTACGTGAAAGGCCATTCGATATACCAATGGTACGTGGAAGAACAATGCGATTCTCAGGTTGTAGTGCAGACAAATTAATGACAGTTGCCACATTTACTGACGCTGGAACATGTCACTAACCTAACACTCAAAGTGCTAAAAGTTTTAACCTAGTATTACCGTTAATTTTATCTTGTGCATTTAGGTGGAACCATGGAGTGTAAACTTGAAATTAAAGAAGATGCACACTGATCTACATGATAATGCAAGTTTTCCTCTTCAATGAAGTTCTACCTAAGAGAGGGAGAGAGATTTATTTTTCTTCCAAAAATGCACACCCAAATGCAAATGCAATTATATCTTTTCAAACGAAAAATTAAAATATCAATGTAGCCCAAACAATATCTCAAGCAATTAAAAAAACGATCTAGAGAACATCTAACTTTAAATAAACCATAAATGTTTCCTATCTTTTCATGCTTAAAAAAGATGAATAAAAACTTGATGGAAAGATGATTTTGCTAACATTTCCAAACAAATCTAACTCTAATGCACGCAAAGCTGAAAACAGATATTTATTCTTAATGAAAGTAGGATCCAGAATTTCAAACAATCATGTACAAAATAAGAAGAAAATCGTTCAACACGCTTGTGAATAAATCAAAGAAAGGAGAGAGAAAACTAAAACTTCTCTTTGGAACAAATAGGGAAACAATGAACCAATCTCTCCTACCAAGCACTAAAAAACTCAGCATGCAAAAGGAAACAAAATCACCCCAAGCAAAGAAAGACTCAAAACCACATGGATCACTCACACATTCCAAGTCCAAATCTATACATGAAAATGAAATGTATGTTTTCCAATTCTAACGAATAATATCTACAGAAAAGAGCAAGAGGTTTCAAACAAAGAAATGAATGAAAAATCCAATGTAAGAAACATAAAATCTATTTGAATGCAAAAAGAATATAACAATGAAAGTTACTGCAGAATATACAATTCATGGACAAAAAACACACAAAAAATAAAAACAGGCAGTTTAAAGGCCTACCTCGGCGCACTGAGAGGCATTGCACCAAAGCTCTGTCAGGCAGGTCAACACTCCTGATCTTCTGCACGCAGGCGCTGTTGGCGCTTTGTCAATTCTACAAGAAGGCATCATTGGCGCACTCAACGAAGAGAGTAAAGGCACACTATGAGGGTCGGCGCTCTGTCAACCAAGGGAGGTGCATTGCCTGAACAGTAGACTAAAAGGCCAAAATCCTGCAAGAGAAACCAGAAAAGACTAAGCTGAATTGAAAAGAGTTAACACCACTCATAGAATAGAGGAAATGATCAGAAAAGTAAGATGAATGGCTTACCTTGTTAACTGAAATAACTAAAAGGAGAGAGAACAACCTTCATAGATGGAATGGTTACCGAAGTTTGTAGATATGACTCGATCTGCACTAGATCTGACTAGATATTCCCCAGATCTAACTGGATTAAGAATCCCCATTGGAGTCACCAATTTTGTTGTCAGGAATTCTCAATCAGTGCCGAAACTACTTGTTCCTCTACAATGTAAATCATAACTATAGAAAAAAAGACACAACAACATATCCTTTCCTTGAATAATCAGATTAACTAAGATGAAATACAATATACCTAAACCTTGGATCTACTTGTCTTCTCTCCAAAATTCCTTGCAATGGTTCAGTACCTGCAAAATAGATCATAAGACAATCAAACGGGATGAGAGCATCATGATAAATTGACTATTCATATTGGTGATCAAGGCATCCAATAATATCTAATTACAATCAATACAATCAAATATAGGAAAGGGAAATTTTTTTGTATTAATATATGGATGAGAAAGAAGTACAACCCAAAAGGATTGATGTTGATGGATTCGATCTCAACAAGAATGTCTACAATATCCTATGACTATGAAGACCTCTCCAACCATAAGCTAACTCTACTTTGCCTCTTATTCAGACTTCAAACTAACAGCATAAGGGTGCTTTTCTTGGCCTCCCCCACTCTCCTCATGAAGGCTTCATTTATAGCCCAAGAACCCATGAGATGACTTGGAAAATGGATAGAATGAGATCCCGACATGTGAGGGAGGAAAATTCCACCTCTCCCAAGAATATAGGAACTAACCCCACAAAGGATTCCACATGGAAGCTTCCAGAAACTTCTTTTTTCTCATTTTCTGACCACCGATGCTCTTAGAAAAACTGACAAAGGCGCTGATCTAGGGTTTTTTCCAAAGAAAGGAAACAACGGTGCTTATGGGTCCACTGTCACAGGCGCCGCTGACACTCTGTGTAAAAAACATGAAGGCGTCGTCCCTTCTAGGTATGGGAAAAAAGTGACCAAGGTGATTCAAGCCAGGCTTTCTGGGAGGTTGAAAGGCAATGTGAAATTCTCATGAAGGCTGATAAGCAATGTGAAATTTCTAGGTGCAACAGTCTCATTTCATTATGCTACATTCGAGAAGAGAAATTTTTTTCTACAATTGCTAGATCCAGAATAAGATTTCCATAGAGCATATCTATTTCAATTTTTAGTACAAGCACAGTTGCAAAATCCGTCGTTGAGACCACATCACCCATGCTCATTATGGAAGACACTATTGGATATGTTCCACTGGAGGAAAGGGATGCACAGGAAATTGAACCAATTCTAGTCATCCCTGAAGTAAGGTTATGACCCAACCCGCCTTCTTCATCAATGGAGAAACATTCTACTACCCGCAAGAAGAAACCCATCTCAGCACTAATGATGGAAGATGAAGAAGCAACGGTTGAAATTCGGCTACTAGACGATATTCCACCTAAACTGCTGGACGCAATGACGGGTAGACCTACCATAATGCAAAGTATCCATTTGTAAAATCCATTGGTCCAATCCAGATTTCAGATAACGGTGAATAATTACGAGAGCCTACAACATTGCCATCAACTATACAAGAAGCACAACATATATCTGGTGATGATTACTTGAGAGAAGAAGATGATATGGGATATTTCATCGTTGACAAAGAAGTAGCTGATGAAAACATTATTCTTACAGGGAGGAATAAGTCAAAGAAAAGAATGTCCAGGAAAACACCTGTGATTTCATCTTCAAATTTCCAATAATTTCAATATATAATTGGT
This sequence comes from Pseudotsuga menziesii, assembly GCA_001517045.1. Lineage (NCBI taxonomy): Eukaryota > Viridiplantae > Streptophyta > Pinopsida > Pinales > Pinaceae > Pseudotsuga > Pseudotsuga menziesii. Next base: position 27,110 of record LPNX010137071.1, read on the forward strand.
GATGTTGATGATATTTTTTCTCTCGTCATTCCTACTTCTCCAAAGCAGTAACTTTTCAAACCAATAAATAAGGAAAAAGGCAACAGAAGCTGCAAAAAAATAGAATAAGTGGAGGTGTTGTGTGCGAAGGGCATTGAAAAAATTTCTCAAACTTGAAAAGAATTGATCGATGATGAAAAGTTAGAGAAAGTCAAAGAGGATTTGTGCACTTCTAAGACATAGGAAACTCAAATGAAAAATGAAATGAAGAAACCGCCCTTAGCAGAGAAAAGGTATAAGTCTATTGAAATGAGGAAACTTCAATAGCAAGTCGCAGTGCTGCGAACTCAACATAGGACTAAGAAAGTCACAAAGTTCCAGGATGAGGAACAAAGAGTTACAAGCATCATTCAACATGTACATCAGAAGGTGTGACAAGCAATAGAGCCTTTAGGACTTGTAACGTCGAAACACATCAGTTACGACCTTGTGGAAAACCTTGTAGAAGGAAGAAGAGGATGTGTGACGAGAGAGAGAAGACATAGTGAAAATATTTCAATATTTTCAAAGAAAGGTTGTCACAACTGCAAAAGTTTTGGAGTAGTGCGGCGTGGCTCGAAATGAGCCATAGGTGAGGGGCATGTTGTCCCTAGGAGAAGATAAGAAGAATTCATATAGAACTCAGCTCGAAATGTGATGACTCTAATTATGCAATAGAGGAAGAGATAATTCATAACAAGTATCGAGAGAAGGAAATATGTGACAGAAGAAACCTTGAACGAAGAAGTCCATGACAATATGGAAATATGCAACAATATCAGTCGTGATGAAAGGAACCATGACAGAAGGCGTACAACAACTGAAAAGGACATCTCAAGAGATCGTGGGTAAGCAGTTAGCTAAGAGTAATGCGTGCTTTAGGGAACAAAGCATCTTTGTATTTTAGGGCAATAGTGCCTACCAACAGTTGTAACATGAATGCATGAGAATAGGAATGAAATCCTATCAGCTAACATAATGAAGTCGACTGATAATGACGTGAAAGAGTCTATAAAAGGTAGAACCTAGGTTGTGTGTAGGTTGGTTCCTAGTCAGCCTGTTGTATTTCGTTACTTCCTAGTAAGTCAGTTAGTTTTTTATTTTCTTGTTAGTATGTGTTTGTTAGAAGATTCGAAGAGTGAGTTGATCCAAAATGTGTTTGGATCGACCGTAGAGTTGTAGAGAAGAGTGATTCAATCCAGGCTATGTTAGAATCGATTGTAGAGTTGTAGAGAAGAGTGAGTTGATCCAGGCTGTGTGTGGATCAAAAGTAGATTCAAGTGGAGGAAAATTTCTTAGATCTAAGACCAAAGAGCATGAGAGGAAAGAGAAGTCTTTATAGATTGTAGAAAAATATCTAGAGTAGAGTCTACAAGATGAGTGCACAGACGAAAGGTGCATATATTTTTCATGTCAAATGAAGAGCACCTTTATGGTTTTTCTTAGATGGGTTTCCATGTTAAATATTGTTTCAATGTGTATTTGATGAATGTATTTGTGTCACATGAATGTATGATGTGAATAAGTGTTTATGTATTTTTTTATAAATAGTTCTTGTATGCATCTGTCACATCGTTGCTAGTTGGAATAACTAATAAGGAATTATATTCATTGTCATAATCTATGTCGACAGATAAGTGGAGTAATATATTGAATGTGAATAATTAATATAAGTAAGACACCCACTGGATTCGGTTGAGTAAGTTGGTAAGGTGTTGTGAGAGGATAAATCCCCACCTAACTGCATAAACCTGTTTCTAGTAATTACCCATAAGGGATATCTTGGATGAGACTACATTTGAATCGCATGTACTTCCCACTGATCCTTGCTCCTCCAGGACAATATATTGGGAATTTTTGTCCCACAAACAACATCTTAACCCAGGTAGAAGGGAGAAATGAAAACACATACCATCATACATGATATAATCCAATGGAAATGATGCAATCCTGCCAATCTTGAAATTCTGAAAATTGTCAGTCTACTGAATTTTGAATGGGATATGAAATCCTACTTTTTCCATACAATGTATGATCAAGTTAGAACCACTCAAAAATTCTGCAACTAATAATGATAATGTTAAAATTTAAGTAAAAGTTAACGTTATCGTTTATCTTTCCTTTTTAATATTACCAGTAATTACCAATTTACCGCAGATGAGGTTTCTTTATTTTCCTTTGTAACTACCTCTGGTTCCATAGTCAGGTTGACAGTCGAAACTAATCTGAACCGACATGCTAGTCCAATTCATAGATCGGTTAGGGGGCTTAGGGGTATGGACTGGTCCATATTGGCAGCTAGTACTGATAACTATGATCCAGACTACCTTTGGTTTAGGCAAGAAATTTTCCCTATCATCTATAATTGGGAACTCAATATGCCAATGAAAAATCTAATCTTTTCATCAAGAATGAAACACGAAAGTCATTGGCGAAGTGAAAATTCAAAAGTAAATTGAGAGCATAAATTAATTTAACAATTTCCATTATTATTCGATATGAGCCATAGAAACATGGAGAGAGATTTTATTTTCCTTGTTTAAGACTAGATTGCTTGTATGGTTGGAGTAGAATATGGAGACCTAATATGTGATGTTGAAATGCTTGTCTGATCTGTTTGATTCTGGCTTGTTTGGTCTGTTTGATTCTACATGATATTCCTACTCTGAGTAATAGTTTAACATTATTTGAGTTATTATGAACTACTAGTTTTCTTATACTATGATGCCTTATGATGCATGGGATTTTAATAAGGATTTTAATATTAATAAGGTAAATCATATGAGGACAGAGATACCGATATAGGTAGATAAATGGATGCATGCCATAAGACAATTATTGTGTTTAGTATTCTGCTGAGGGGAGTGGAACCATTGATCCCTACCATTTTGATTAGCTTAACTTGGAAATTGAACAACAAAGATATCCTTTGGACACATTTTTTTCATGATTTCTATTTAGTCACATTTAGTAATGATAAGCTATGCTAGTGTTTAATTACGTGTTAGCTAGCCTAAATAATTCTTTCTAGAAGTTACTCTGAACCTAGGAGGTTTTGTTGAAGAAGAAAAGAGGGAGCAACAAAAGCAACAAGCTAATGTACTCATCATCTGGGGATCTTGGCTTCTTGGTCGAGGCAGCCCAACTGTCTTTATGGAGAGAAAACACATTGAGATCAATAATTAAGATACCATGGTTCTCCATTTTTCTCATTTCAAGTTCCAAGTCTCTCATGTTATCATCTGCATGTAGGTGTGCTTCGAAGGACCTGGCCTCATGTTGACTGGAGCTTGCAATATCATTCCTTTTCCATAACCATTATTACATTGAAAAGGATTCAAATTCTATTCGGTAACACTAAATATGGAGGATTTATTCCAAAATATCTTTTATAGCCTTCTCATCCTCCTCACTTTTGTTGTTTAGTGTTCTCTTTTTTTGCCTCATCTTTGTGTCCAAACCAAAATTATTTGAGTTGGTGTGTAAATCAGTTCTAGGACCAAAATTTAACAATGAATAAGCCATTATGAAGAAATGATGGCACCAGGTGGCAAAAAAATTGTATTCCTTTTGCGATCATATTTGTTGTACCATCATAAGGGGAAAAATTATCATGATTATTTTTTTCTAGATCATTCTTATCGAAAGGATTCTATGCAACCCAATCATCTAGCCTTCTCATAACTAGTTGGAGTTAGCTTAAGTGCCATAAATATATTATATCACTTCAACAAATTTGAATTTTAGGGGGGGGTTTATTCCACTTCCAAAATTCACTTTCGGGGGTATTTTTATCTTTGAAGGCGGTCTTTACAAAACTACTCATAATAGCACCGACACTAAAAGTTTGGACGTTTAGGGGTGGTTTTGGAAGAGATCAAAACCGCCCCTAAAAGTGACTTTTGGGGGCGGTTCTAAACCCTCCCAAAAGTTCCTTTTAAGGGAGTTTCTAAACCCCCCTCATAGACACCTATGGTGGAGGTTCCAAACCCACCCCAAAATGTCCTTATTACAAACCCCACTCGTAGGTACCTATGAGGCAGTTTCAAACCCCCCTCATAGGTACCTACAGGGGAATTTTCAACCCCCCCCCCAATAGGTTCTTATAAGGGAGGTTCTAAACCCCACCTAAAAATCCATCTTACTAACCTTTAGGGGCAGTCTTAACAACCCCCCCCAATAGAACCGACACTAGAATTTTGGAATTTTAAGGGCAGTTCTGGAAGAGATCAAAACTAACACAAAAGTCAATTTTGGGGGCGGTTCAAACTCCCCCCCTAAAAGTATTTATTTAAAAAACTTTGGAAGTGGTTATAAACCCCCCTCATAGGTACCTACGGAGGCGGTTCGAAGCCCCCCCTAAAACTCTTTACAAACCTTTGGGGGAGGTTATGAACACCGCTCATATAAACTTACAAGGGGGATTTTGAACCCCCTCATTGTAACATACAAGGGCAGTTTTGAACCCCCCTCATAGTGACATATGAAGTCAATTTAGAACCTACCTCATAGAAACATACAAAACGGTTTGACCTGCCCCCCTTATAACCATAATAAATCATAATAAAATATATTTTATTCAAAATATCAATGCTACAATATCATTAGGGCATTGAGGAATCAAACCTTCAACCTCCTGCCTGTAAAGAAGACTCTCTTCCATTTAGCTAGAGCCCTTTAAGAATTTGGGAAAGGGGCAATAGTAACACCAAGATTGCATCATTTGTAATTCTATGAAAACACTAAGAATCCCAACATTGTTTATGAATCAAGAGACTTAAGGAAGTAGTATGAATGGATCTGACCTTCTTTAGATATATGTTAACCACTTCATATTCTATGGCTCTAACCTTCTTTAGATAATTCTAACCACTCCAAATCCTATGCTATAATCAATATAATCAAGATGTATGTTAGTAAATTCACATTTAGGCTCTTAAACATATAGTTTGTGATCTGCTAACGTGTCTAAGATTATCAGTTTTACAAAAATACAAATAAAATGTTGCACTATATAATTCATCCAAAGCATATCAATTCTTGGCATTAAGAATTTATAACTGGTATGGACTTTATTGAATTCCATATAAGCAACAAAAAGGTGATAAAATCCCATTCTTGTTTTCATCCAACACCATTTGAGTTGAGTAGGGACTCTTTCTAGGAGTATTAATTCCTCCTTCCAATAGTTCTATAACAAATATTTATATTTCAATTCTCTAAAAATCACAATAGAGGTATGGGTAGACAAACATATGTGCATTTTTAGGGTCAAGATCAATGATGTGTTGCATGCCTCTAGAAATACTCTAGTTCTTTGGGAATATCATGAAAAACAATGTTGCATTTCTGAATTAGTTTGCTAACAACAAGAGGTTAGTTCTCAACAAGATGATTTTTTATTCAGAAAAACCTATCCATAGGCCTAGACATGCTAGAGAAATATAAGGGAACTTTGGGGAGTTGTTATGTCCTAAATAAATGGTGTGACAGTAGTGAGCCCTTTCGTTTTTTATTTTTGAGCACACTATGAGCTATGTTGGGCTGTCCTATGGGTGTAAACATCCCTAGAACCAAGTCTGAGCATCAAATGGACAATTATGAACACTTTGAGAGCATTTTGAGGTCAATATTATCAAAAAAACCTCAATTCTCAAATCTAGAAGTTATGCGTGCATAAACAAGGTAAAAGGGATTAATCCCCTCCAAATCAGTAGTAAGCAGCCACTAGTAATTGTTTCAGCAGGCATGTGAAGGTCAATTGGAAAATATGAAGGTGTTGATACAACATTTCAACCTTATAAGCCTCTTCTTTATTCATTCAGGTACACCCCTTTGGGAATTAACTAACAATTTGGAGATATTTCAAGGCCATCATTGTGAAGTCATCCCACTTGGAATGGATTTATCTTATGGAGAGGCCACATGTTGAGGGTTTTATTGCCATCTATGAAGGATTTTCCCTTGTTTTAGGGAATTATGTGCTGAGAGAGCATGCACAACAACCCTAAAATATGTCATATAGGGTGTTTTATGGACTATGATACCCTCAAGAAGTAAAGAGAATATAATAAATATTTTACATTAATCTTAATTCCATTCCTTAGTTTCTCCTTGGTTAGGGATAGTTCTTATCTATATTAATTAGATTATGATATTTATCAAAAATTTCAGGTTGTAGTTTAAATTATAGGGAAATATAAAGATATAGGGTTATAAAAATAACAACTTTTACATTATAGTTGATAATAAGATATAGGGTTAACAAAATCTAGAATTAGATAACAAGTCATCTATTTCACAGCACTGTTCCAGGCCCCCCGATCCCTATTAGGGCTTGTTAAAAGTTCATGTCAGTCCTACTAGGGCCACCTACAACCATCAAAGCCCTAGTTAGGTCCTGATCCAAGGTTCTAAATCCCTAATAGGTAACCTACAACTCATGTCAACATATTCTAAGGCTTACATCAGCAGGACGAGACACCTAAAGGAATTTTTTAAGAAACTAAGTTTGTTCCAAGCAGTTAGAAATCTAATATTCAGTCATTTAGTCAACATCTCAGTTAGCAACAGCTTAGTTCATGTGGTTATTTTTTATTATTCTTATACAATACTGTAATTATTCATTCTTTCTAGGTATGTGTTCCCTAGGGGTAGTTTGATGATGATGTCAAGGTCTGCAATATTTGTATCTTCTCTTGTACAAAACTCAATCATCTCATATAAGGAATATTTTTCATTTTTGGGGTTTTTATTCCTAAAAAGGTTTTCACTAGAATAAAATTGTGTGTATTTATGCATGATTATTTATTGTTCTACTATTGCTACTAATTCAAATAGTATTGTTGCTAATTCAAATAATGTTGGTACTAATTAATGTCACTACAAGTCTGCTAGAAATTTTTTTTCTAAAGAAAGACTGTTACTTCTAACAATTTTAAATCATGTTAAAATTTAACAAAGTTGTCATTTTCCCTAGGTGAGTAGCAAAGTGAAAGGAAGAAACTAGGATGGTTTCAGATAAAAGAAGTAGAGAAATTGTAAAGGTACAATAAAGGAGGAGCCAAGCATGGAAGGAGAGGAGCCCTCTCATAGATAACACAATCTTAAAAGAACATGTATACTTTAGCCAAAGATATAAAAGAGTGGGATTTGAAGACATTGGGAAATATAGTGACTCGGCCTCGCCAAATATATGGCACAATTGTGGAAATCCTTCAATATTCAATGAAGACATCCATTGAACTTGGTGATATCACTAGAATCCACAAGTCCGAAAAAGTGCAATCATTAACATTAAGGAAGAGTCCTTGTAAAAGGTGTTTAAGAAAAAACATTAACACCATGGACTTGAGGACAATTGTATTTATGCAAATAGGTAGGGAAGGGCCAAGTAAAGAGGCCTTAGAAACAAATTCATAGTGCTAGTTTAGAGGATGCAAGTTGACCGAGGGGGACATCCTCAGGAAGTGATAATAAGCCAAGCAGCCAAAGTATTTATATTGACTAACCTGAGACTAAATTTTCATGCTTTTCTCCTTTACTCATGTTATTATTTCACTGGTTTATGTATTTATCTGTAACCTTTTACTATTATTTCATTGGTTTATGTATTTCTCTATACCCTTATACTATTTTTTACTAGCAACCTGCAAACTATCTTAGGCTGCATGGAAACATCCCAAGTAAAAAGAGTATTTAATTTCCAAGAAAATCATAAGCATAATGACAACAACAAAAAATACATCAAGAAATTTTAAACACTTTGTAGCAAACTAACTCACCCATCTTCACTGATATAAAGTGAAATACTTATCTTTTTTATGCTTTCCCCTTGACACTACAATCCCATAAAATGGAGAGAAAACCATTTATTGAAAATAATGCATGAAAGAAAAAAATAATTGAAATAGATATCAACAAGCAAATAAAAAGTAGCCAATATATCCATCTAGAAAACAAATAAAAAGCACTACTCTCGAAATAACTTCACAATATTACCAACAATGCCAACAAGCAAATAAAAAATAGAAAGGATAGTATCTAAAGGAAACCTTTTGATCTCTATACATCTCACAACATAATACATCAACCTTAGACATGAAATTCAATAAAATAAAAAATGGCGGCATCAATCATGATGAGATTAGACAGGGTTCATACAATTATGCAAGTTTTTCAAATTTAACTTGTGAAAGCGAACTAAAACTAATCCACTTATGATGGGAAAATGTCCTACTCAATTTGCATAGATCAATTTAACCACCTAAGGTAAAAGACTACAAAACCATCAAAAAATAGTAATATTTGTCACAAATAAATACCTTTCTATCGTCTCCCAATGGGGGCCTTGATGCTCTGACCAGGATAATTTTATTTGTGCTTGTCACTATTCACATCATCCCAACTAAATTCTGCAATCACATGATCAAATAAGACAATGATTAAATTATGTTTATTAAATATATTCTTTGGTTGAATGCAAATCATTCACATTAAATCAATAATTATTGGCAGCAAGAGAATTAGACACAAACACACAAAGAAAAACTTGCTAAAGCCTAAAAAAATGAAAACTTGATGGTCATTCACAACCATCGCAACATTTACCAAAAAAGTAACCAAAAGTTATGGGAGGCATCAATTATGTTGTCTACCTATCAATAACACTTAGATGGAATAATCAAAATAGTATAAAGCAAAGCATGTCCACTACTGTTATATTGGAAGCAATCAATCTTAATTAACAAGTTCAAATAGTACATTGTAATAAGCCAGTGCTCAAACTTGCCTTTCTTTTTGTTAAAATGCACAACAAAATTAGAAGAACAAGTAAAAACCAAGCCCACGCAAAGTAAGCCCTTCCTTAAAAAATTCAGCCAAATAAATGTCGTATACTTAGAATAAAAAATAAAAGGACTCTCTAACAATATAGTATATGGTATTTTGGTTGTTGTTGTCATTGAATTAGGCCTTCAGGTTGGTTAGATCTTCTAGTTTTTTCTTGGTTACAAATTGTGTCTCTTTTATTAATGGATTCTTTTGTTGGTCATTGAATTCATCAATGATTGCTGACAGGGAAAATATATTATTACAATTCAACCACAAAAACAAAGAATTGGGCATGATCCAAGAGAAATAAGTCTATTTTATGGCTTTCAGCCTATTCATTTGGACCTCCAAATGAATCTTCCAGAACACGATCAGATATGGAAGCAACAATAGAAGGAAGAACTTGCAGCTGGAAGGAATAACTTGTCTGATCTATTTGATGAAAATAGCGAAGAGATTATTGTCGAGGCCTATGCACAATGTCACATGTTTGTTATGATTTATAAGACTTTTCCTCCATGCCCCAACTACAAGTACGTGCATCCATTTGGAATTTAAAAAGAAGAATATTATGCCACCCAGGAAGACACTTAGCTTGCTTGATTATGATCATGCCACTATACAACACACAAAGTAACATCAAATAAATTCATTTTGGAGATCTGTAGATTTGAATCTTATGTTGTTTTATGCCAAAAAGTTGTATAAAATGTTACCTTTTGTGTAGCGGAATTAAGCTGGGAAGAATAGGGGGACTGGTGCAATCAGTTATGGTTAGTTTATCATTGTAGTTATCTATTGTATAAGATGGATTTATTCACAAATATATCAAATAAATAAATCTTGTTTGTCATTATTTCTATGCTACTGTGATTTGATGTTAGGAGGCTGGTTCATCCTTATTTCAATGACGAAACCCAATAAGAACTTTGATTACTAAAATTCTTGTCTAATATTATTTCATTATATTTCTTTAACATTACTAGCAGCACTCCATTTCTTAAGATAACAAGGGACTCCTATATATAGGAATTGGAGCATGCAATACATATTGGCATGGGTTCATAAACTATAAACTAAAACCTAATCACCAAGTGTATTAAATGAATTATTACAGTTAAATATGATTCAAACGAGATCGCTTTGAAATGTTCAAATATTTTTTCTTGTTTAGACTTTTCAATTTGAGGCTAATATTTTGAAATTCAAATGGCTTAACCAAAATTCCTCATTTCGGTCTCCATACAACTGTTGGGAGTGGGGAGCAGGAGTGGGAGCGGGAGCAAAAAGTGAAATTTTGAAAAGATTTTGTTTTGGGAGCACATGTTTTATGTAATACATATTTTAATATATTTTGATGTATATATTTAAAAAAACATGTATAATTCCAAGTTAGTTATATAAAACATAGATATAACCATTTAATACACACATAACGTCAATTATCTAGGACCTATAACTTGTAACATTGCCATCAAATGATCAATCATCAGCAACATCAACCTTCAAATTTCAACATATAATATTTTCCATCAACAAATTGTTCAAGTATTGTAACTTTGGAAGATATTCCAGATATATTGATTGTATTCCTCCATGAGGATATGAGTTTGGTCATGGAAGAGTCATTGAAAGAATCAATGTAAACCTCCATATTTATGTCAGTTCATTAGTACCCAAGTGTCATTATAATAAATATTATTTTTAGTGTCTTGCTAGATAAGTCAGACCTGTTAGTTAGACAATTCGATGTTATTAGGTCGTAGGTAAATTCAAGTGACAATTATAAATAGGGAGGATCTCCCCTTCACTTGTACACACTCGCTCAAGAAATTTTGCAAGAAAGAGAATAACAAGTCAGGAAGAAAGAAGAGAGAAGCAGTTGTATGGTTTTTACACTACTATGGTTGAGTTCTATACTGAGGAAGTTTTGCGGGTTTTTCTCCATTGTGGTTTCCCCAAGGAAAATCTTCATGTTCATTGTGTTATTGTCCTTGTTGTTCTTTTAGTTATCGTACTAGTGAAACTTGTTTTAAGATATCATCTAAGGAGACACTACACAACTAGGATTTGTTACACAGAACAAATCCCTCAACAGATTGACCAAAAAATAGGTCTCACTCAACTCGTCCCAGAAGGGCACATCTTTATGTGAAAACAGAACTGAATTCCAAGAAGTTGTTTCAGTTTTGGACCAGATACTACTATCGGGAATAACTAGGGCTTTAGTTTTCCTGATACTCCATTATCAATCTCATATAAATAAATATGCAATCTAACTCTCCCTGCAAAGGAACATATTTTCCATCACTCTTCCCTACTAGTGATCCCAACTGAAAAAATTAGGGTTTCTACATCAAACCCTAGCCTTCATCCTAAACAAGGTCATCCAGAAGTTGTATTCATCAAGTAAGTACTACTTATTCTAATTCCATTTGAAGTTCTAGTTTTGTTAAAAGATGAAAAAGAGTACCAATCTAGATGAGAAGCTTGAGGGTGCTGAAAAATTCATAGCATGGTAGTATCGGATCATGCTCATCCTAGAATAAAATGATGTAGAAGAATTTATAATGGAGGAAGTGGCAGAACCAAAAGAAGTTCAAGATAAGTCCAAATACAAGAAGGATATGATCATGGATAAGCCTGGATCATAGCTGAATCCATCAAAGATAACTTGATTCCTCAAGTGTCCTCAAGGAGGACACCAAAATAAATGTTTTATGCTCTATCCAACTTATTTGAAGGAAGAAACACCAATAGAAAGATGACCTTGAGGAATCACCTCAAAAGTGTAAAGGCTCAAAAGTTAGAAACCTTGCAATCATATTTCACAAGACTAGCTCAAATGAAGGAGCAGGTTGAATCTATTGGTGATATGGTTGAAGAAGCATAAATTGTAATGACCACCTTGAATGGTCTTCCAAGATATCAATAATCTTGTATCCAAGGAATCTGTTCAAGAAGAAGACTAACCAAATTCTGACAGTTATGGGAATAAAGTGTTCAAGAAAAAGAAAGAATAACATCCAAAGAAGAGAAGCTAAATGAAAATGAGGATCAAGCTTTGGGAGTCCATACCAAAGGAAAGAACAAGAGAAATAGTTATGACCTCCTCCTAGAAAGACTCAAGGGTTTAAGAAGTCCAAGAAAGACTTCTCCAATTATGAATGCTTGACTTGTCATAATATGTGACACGTCGTTATAAACTATGCCATGAAGGCAAAACAAGTCAAGAAGAAGAAAATATTTTAGGACCATGCTGTTGAAGATAATGATTAAGAGGATGAGGAAAGAGCTAAGGAAAATGAATATTCACATGAATAATATGTCTTGATATCTACACTCACAGGTTCAATATCACGAGGGAATGACACCTAGCTAGTATATAGTGGTGCCTCCAAGCACATGACAAGTTGCAAGGACTCACTCTCATGTCTTCTACAAAAGGATTCCCCACATAAAGTAATGCTTGAACATGATTACCAATATCCGATCAAAGGAATGCGAGAATCCTCCTATAAGCTGGACTCTATAAAGTCCATGAAAATGAAGGATTTCCTATATGTTCCAGGACTAAATAAGAACCTTCTTTCTATATCAGCCTTAGAATAGAAAGGGTTCAGAATTTCTTTTGTGGATGGAGAATTTCTCATGTGAACAAAAGGAAAAACTATATATGACGCAGTAGTGATTGGAGTTGAAGAAGGAGGACTATACATATTAAAGGGACATGTAGATTCAACATTGATGATTAGTACCATAATCCCATGTGAGCTATGGAACAAAAGACTTGCTCATATAATTACAAAGAATTTCCAATTGTAAGCAAGGTTGTGATAGGTTTGTCAGAGATTCAGATAGATCATGAAGGAGTGTGCAAAGGATGTGCACAAGGAAAGAATATTAAGAACCCTTATCCAAATAGTGACAACAATGCAAAAGGGATCTTAGATATTATTCATTCATATATATGCAGACCAATGCAAACTACTTCATTAAGTGGGTATGTTTACTATGCTTCCTTTATTGATGACTACTCCTACAAAAATTGGATCTATTTCTTGAAGAACAAGGATGAATTGTTTGAAAGGTTCAAAGAGTTTAAGGACCTTGGAAAACCTCTCTAAAAAGAGGATCAAGATCTTAAGATCAGATAATGGAGCAGAATTCACATCAAGTGAATTCAATGAGTAATGCAAGGAAGTTGAGATTAAGAGGCAGCTAACTATTCCCTATAATCCACAACAAAATGGTGTAGCAGAAAGAAAGAATAGATCTATCATGGAAGTTGTAAAAGCCATGATCCATTATCAAGATCTACCCATGTACCTATGGGAAGAAGCATCCAGAATAACAGTGTATGTTCAAAATAGAATTTCCCATAGTATCCTTGGTAAAAAGACTCCAGGAGAGATGTTTACTGTAGAAAATACTGAAGTTAGTCACCTAAAGATATTTGGTTGTCCGGTATACATACACATTCCCAAGGAGAAAATATAAAATCTATATCCTTAAGGAAAGAAGGGATTTTTTGTAGGATATAGAGATTAACCAAAAGCTTATCGAATCTATATCCTAGGATATCATCAAATTGAATTACGTAGAGATGTCATTTTTTATGAAGCCTACATCTTTCATAAAATCAAAGAAAGATAAGGAATATGAAGAGGAGCATGAAACTCCCAGAGCTAGAGAAGGTCCTAAACCAGTTAGGAATGAAGAAGAAGAATAGATGTCTGAGGCTCATGACAAGACAGAACCTCAAAGACCTGAAGAATTTCCCAATGGAATAATCTCATGTAAGAGAAGACATGTCTAGGCTCTTGAAGTAATCAAAGAAGCAAAAATACATGGTGTCCCAGTAGGAATCATTAGAGAAAAAAAGAAGACAAGTTCATACCCTAGTTATGCAGCTTTGATGTGTTATCTCGTTGATAAAGAGCCAACATGTTTTGAAGAAGCAACAAATGAGAAGGATTGGTTTGATGCAATGGTTGAGGAATACCAATATATTATAAAGAATGATGTATGGGAAATAGTACCAATACCAAAGGACAAGTCATTCGTATCCTTGAAATGGATATTCCAAACAAATCACTCAGCATATGGCAGTATACAGAAGTACAAGACAAGATTCATAGCTCGAGGATTCTCCCAAAAGGAAGGAATCGGCTATGAAGAGACCTTTGCACTAGTAGCTAGGTACACCTCACTTAGAACCATCCTTGCCTTGACATCCAATATGAAGTGTAAATTATATCAGATGGGTGTAAATACAACCTTTCTAAATGGCTTGATAGAAAAATAAGTTTATATCGAATAACCGCGAGGTTTTGAGGCTAGTAATTAGGAAACACATGTATGTAAACTCAAGAAGGAATTGTATGGATTAAAGAAAGCACCTAGATCATGGTATGGAAGAATCGATGGATTCCGGATGAGTTTGGGATTTACCAAGAGTAAAGCATATTCCAACCTCTACTATAAAGTTGAGGGTGATGGAGTTATGATATTACTATTATATGTAGATGATCTATTCTTAACAGGAGACAATAAGCCCATCAACGAATGTAAGAATAAGCTCGCTGCAAAATTTGAGATGAAAGACGTTGGAATGATGCACTATTTTATAGGTCCTGAAGTATGGAAATATCCAGATGAGATTTTCCTAAACCAAGGAAAATTTGGTAGAAATCCTAAATAGATTTGGGATGATAGATTGCAAGGCTATGACTACTCCGATTAAAACAAATCCGAAACTATTGAATGATGACAGTCCAGAAGAAGTATATGCCACCTTATTTAGATAGATTATTAGTTCTCTAATGTACTTAACCAATACAACACCAGATATATGTTTTTTTGTAAACAATTTGATTCAATATATGGTGAATCCCAAACATATTCACCTAGTAGGAGAAATACATGTGATGAGGTATCTAAACGGGAATTTAGACTATGGTCTCAGATATGCATCAAATGGAGAGATCATATTACATGGATTTACATATTCAGATTGGGAAGTAAGTGTCGAAGATAGAAAGAGCACTTCAAGATGTTGTTTTAGTTTGGGATTAGGCATGATCTCTTGGTTCATTAGAAACTAGTCCAGTAATTCACTTATCACGACATAGACTAAATACATCATAGCATGTTCATCCTGTAGTGAAGCAGTATGGATTTGCAAGATGTTGACAGGATTATTTGATGCAAAGATATATGTTACTGATATCCTTTTTGATAATCAAAGTTGTATTAAGTTGACATAAAACTTGGTGTTTCATGACAAGTCGAAACATATCAAAGTTATATATCATTACATCCAGGATATGGTACAGAAGGGAGTTGTAAAGCTCAAGTATTTTCCTATAGAGGAACAAGTGGAAGATGTGTTGACTAAGCCTCTATCTTGTGTAAATTTTGAATACTTTCGAGACAAGCTTGGCATTGTCCGAAAGGACCTCCCTTGAAAGAGGGAGTTTAGAAAGATGGTATAAGGATTGTTATAGCTGATTTCACCACTCCAGGTGAATCACACTTTGTATGGCCTTCCCCTGTCCCGCTGTAGACTCATTAGACCCCATGGACCATTTTTTTTCCTTTGATGTTTCCTTGATCATCCCTAAAAACATGTGAAAAATGATACACGTGAATTTTAAACCTATAAGTGCGTATATACACGGGTTTGACCACTAAAACCCCGTACATCGGGATGTGTGCATAATCCAAATATTTTTGGAGTTTTCCTTGACATTGATCTGACTCATTTGACTCCTGGCCTTCCCTATGCCTTGAGATCACTCGGATTCGACCTTTCATTACCCCTTTGAAAGCTATATAAGGAACCCCTTGGTGCATTGAAGAAAAAAAAGAAGAGAGAATTGAGAGCAAATAAACCATAGTCCATTGTTGGCGGAACTTATGCTTGAGTTTGCATCCCTTTGTCCCTTAGAGAACTAGTGTGTTCTTCCCAAGCTTGCCTTTTGCTTGTGAGCTTGCTATCGAGAGATGGAGGATTGAGGTGGTGGAGGCCCAAGTGGGGGATTCAGTTTCTCTAGTTCGCAGACGTGCCGTCAGAGGTTGTATCTTGTAATCTTTGATTTATATTAATAGAACTATCTTTTCCTGTCCAATAATGTGTGTTTGTATGAATATTTTATCCATGGGATTATGTCAAATGCTTATACATTATTGATTATATATGCTAGAATAGATCTAACACGATGATATATAGAATGCTTGTATTGTTTACTTGTTGTTGAGGAAGTAATCTATCAATTCAAGCTAAAGATTGGAAAGCTCAACGGGGATCTACTTCAACCATCTAGAATAAGGTACGAGGTCTGATCCTTTAGTGTTAGACATTGAATTTCTATTGCATATTGGAAAGGATTGATTTCTGGAGTCAAGCTATCTGTTGCGGTACCCCAAGCCATAGGAATTTCTCTCCGTAACAGAATTGGAGACTCCGTTGGGGATGTTCCTTGTTTTTATTTGGGGTTTGCGGGAACAATGGGCTTGATATTATTGACTTGCTCTTTGTTTCTCCTTGTTTCTGGGTTGCATTTTATATTATTTTTGTCCAACTCCCCTTTATTGGTTTGGCCTTGGCCTGCTTCTTACCACTTCCTTCTCTGTATATGCGGGTTTTTGGCCAAAAGTCACGTGCATACATGGATTTTTGGCCAAAATTCACGTACATACGCAGCTGTTCTTTAAACAGTCGCGTACATCCTCCCTTTTCATTGAGTTTGATGTTGTGGGAAGTTGTTGGGTGGGTTGTGAGTGTGGTTGGGTCATCTTTGGGTCTGATGTTGTCTATTGGATGCTTCTTTTGTGACCAGAGACCACTTTTTCATTGATTTTTCTTTGAAAGTAGTTTTAGTCATTTATCCTTTTTGTTGTTCCATTAGTGCATTACTCTTTTTGTCTTGGTGTCTTGCGAGGCTTGTATTTTATACTTGTTGCAAAGACTGATAGTTTTAGATGACTTTTATTGCATTTTTCATTCTTTTATATTGAAAAATACAAAGTAGTTGCACTCTTAGTTGCATCTTAGATATGGATTTGAGGAGGTACTTGCATTGGATTTCTTGGATGAGAGTTGTGTTTAGGCTTTCATATAGGAAGGATTGCATTGGCATTCGGAAAGGAATATATATTTATGCATCTCATGTAGTGGCATACCCTATTTTTCATTTGACAAAGATTGCACTTAGCATTGATTGTTATGGTGTGCATTTTCCTTCATGTTGCATCATAACACCATTAGTTGCACGGTCATATCCCTATTTTGAGTAATAAAGCCAATTAAAATCAACGCTAAATTAAAATGAATTACACTTTTTTCTTTTCTAGGGTGCACCAACAAGCTTAGGTTTTAGGATCTTGGAATAGTTCATTGTAAGTTAATTCTCCAAGATCGCCAAACAACAACATGTATGTGTCTATCCAGGTGAGTGTGTGAAATACTTGGTATAACCAGTGTTTCTCAGGATCCTCCTCTCAAAAGGGATTTAAGCACGAGGTAGTGTGAGTGGTTATTGATTGGGATGACCCCTAGTCATAACTGAGTAGCACCAGAGATATTTCCAGGATTGTATTCGTATCTGGGGGCTCTTTCGAGAGTTTCGAGATTTTCTACCCTACCCATACGGTCAATCTCACCTATGACTATCCACCTGAGCATTGATTATATTGAGGTGACCTTAGTGGCCTTACCTAGGATATCAAGGGGGTACTTTGTAGGGGTTATTCTACGAGTGTCCCAGCCAGGTTGGGCTCAGACAGCACAGTCGCTTTACGCATTGAAGCTAAGGGCCACAATAATTGGTTACGTAGCTCCGCTTGTAGTGTATGGGAGTTTCGAGCCTCTCCTAGGAGAGACATACCTACTGCATTCAGGAGCTCACATATCCTCCCCTTGGTTTGCTTATATTTTGGCTGTAGATTTTCTTAGGAGTGTGCTCTTTGTGCACTAGTTGGCCTTTGGGATCATGGTTACTTGAGTATATTTATGCTCTCTTGAGTTCGGGTCCTTTTATTTTCGGCATGCCTGGTATCCTATCACCTGTCCTTGGTTCTAGTATGGACCCTAGTGTCAGACTTAGGGGCATCACAGCCCCTTACTGTGCTCATATATTTGTGAATGGTCATATTCCATCATCTACTCCATTTATGGAGGATTTTTATTCCGTTCGCTCAGTCTTTACACTAGTGGTCACCCTCGTGGGGGTGATAGTGGATATGTGAATGTTGGGTCTACACTTTACATTCCTGTTTATGGCCCATTGTCCACCTCACTATTTCCTTTGAATTTATTTCTCATGATCATTCCTCCCTATTCCCTATAGTTTGGATTCTTTATTGACTATTTTGGGTTGTGTTGGACTAATATGGTTGTCATGTAGGGTCCAGTTTTTGTACACTCTCTCTGAGGTTTCGACCCATTCGTTCCTATCACAGGTATTATGTCTGAACTGGCATATAGGTTAGGATATCACATCTGCTTGCACTTATGCATTGCCTTATGACCATTCCATCTTAACCTTAGGTATGAACCCATTCCATGGTATCATGGAACCTTCATGCTGCTGTTAGAAGTGATACTATGTGAATGGTAGAGTTTTCCTACACATGGGTGTCCTGGTTAGCTCCCGTTTGCATTTGTAACCCATGTCGTGAGTCCTCTCTTAGTTCCGGGAGTCCCTTTTAGTCCCGCCATGTCCTTGAGCAAGAGCTTCATACTCCTCTTGAACTTTATGCTGGTCATTTCCTTGGGACTCCCTTATGTCAAGTTGTGAATGCATTATCATTAGCTTTGCCTACCTTATTGAGCTTTATGTCGGCTTCCCTGACATTGTGTTTCAGCCATATAGCCCGAGCTTGTCTCATGTATATCCATGCAGAGCCATTTTTTATATCCTTCGCAGCTTGATTCCCTTTTTTACTGGGAGGGGATTTTCCCCCGAGTGTCGATATCCTACAAATGCAGCCTTGCATTGAGCATAGGTATGTTCCACTGCTTGGAACTAGTTTGTTTCCCCTTATGACACTTGTCTCCTCCTAGTATGTAACTATAAATTTATTTTATTCTTTTTTCAAGATTTTTAAATAACTGAAAAAGTCCAAAAAAACAAAAAAAAACAAAAAGCTGGACAAGGAAAGATGTTATATGTGGCAGCTGTCAAGTCGTGTCACCTTCAAACAGAGCACTATATATCACATCCATTGGTTGGGTTATAGTTTGACTTTAGGAGCTGTACTCATTTATCTGAGTTTATCTCCATCGATTGGTTAAGCTTCCAGTCCCTATGGAGCCTCTGTTGATGCCTCATGTGTCACAAAGATGTCCCAGTTTGTATATCGAGTCTAGGATACCTTCATTCAATCACCATATGTCCTTATGCTCTTGTTCGAAGGAAGTTGAAGCCTGAGTCGGCCATTCCTCAGTTATCTTGACTTTGCATGTCTGCCATTCCCAGTACAGTTACTAGTTCGTGCACCTTATGATCGAGTCCTTCCACATTATACATCTTTGCTGAGTACCTCATGTTGGATGATGGGGGATTCCTTAATGCCCTCCTTCCAGCAGATTTCATCCCATCAAATTTAGATCATTTATTCTGGGATTGGAATCTAGAGTCATTTTTGAGTGCCTTGAGACTTGCAGTCATCAGTGGCAGGTTCTCTCGCCATCGACAGTTTTTGGGAATACATCAATGTCCCCTGATCGATGGATCCTCTCAAGTGTTTGACCTCAAGACATTTATTCACACTTGTTAGTTTGCACTCTAGTACCTTGGTTCCCATTTTCATCATCAGTGGGTGATCTCGCGCCTGTTAACGGTATACATTAATGACCAGTAATCAGACGATGGACTACTATTTTCGACCTCGACACCTCTATTTTCATAGTAGGACATGTACTCGTAGCGGTTTGTGTAGAAGACTTTTGAGATTGGTGGCATCTCTTATATGCTACCTTCTTGATCGTGCCAGTGTTCATGAGATTTCAGCTCTCGTGACTTGATTCTAGTATATGTCAGATATTTCCAGCCACTATGGAGATCTTGATCTGTTATATCTTCAACCATTATGGAGATCATGGTCCTTTGTATATCTTCATCATGGAGATTCTGATCTATGTATATTGTACATGGAAATGACCACATATGTGATATCATGTATCATGCCTATTCATGGCCATTGTACTCTTATGTATCTGAGACTGCTATATGTACTTACAGTTATGTGCAGAGTTGTATTAGTGTACTATGTTGATTGGGTGGCTGGTCTTCCATTTGGGATCCTTCATCACTCCACTTCTGGGATGGACTTATAATGTATTTCGGCCATTGTATGACCCCTCTGACCTCACACATTAGGGGGAATCTGTTATAGCTGATTTCACCACTCCAGGTGAATCACACTTTGTATGGCCTTCCCCTGTCCCGCTGCAGACTCATTATACCCCATGGACCATTTTTTGTCCTTTGATGTTTCCTTGATCATCCCTAAAAACATGTGAAAAATGATACACGCGACTTTTAAACCTATAAGCGCGTATATACGCGGGTTTGACCACTAAAATCATGTACATCGGGATGTGTGCACAATCCAAATCTTTTTGGTGTTTTCCTTGACATGGATCCGACTCATTTGACTCCTGGCCTTCCCTATGCCTTGAGATCACTCGGATTTGACCTTTCATTACCCCTTTGAAAGCTATATAAGGAACCCCTTGGTACATTGAAGAAAAAAAAGAAGAGAGAATTGATAGCAAAGAAACTATAGTCCATTATTGCCGGAACTTATGCTTGAGTCTGCATCCCTTTATCCCTTGGAGCACTAGTGTGTTCTTCCCAAGCTTATCTTTTGCTTGTGAGATTGCTATTGAGAGATGGAGGATTGAGGTGGTGGAGGCCCAAGTGGGGGATTCAGTTTCTCTAGTTCGCAGACGTGCCGTCAGAGGTTGTATCTTGTAATCTTTGATTTATATTAATAGAACTATCTTTTCCTGTCCAATAATGTGTGTTTGTATGAATATTTTATCCATGGGATTATGTCAAATGCTTATACATTATTGATTATATATGCTAGAATAGATCTAACACCATGATATATAGAATGCTTGTATTGTTTACTTGTTGTTGAGGAAGTAATCTATCAATTCAAGCTGAAGATTGGAAAGCTCGATGAGGATCTACTTCAACCGTCTGGAATAAGGTACAAGGTGTGATCCTTTAGTGTTAGACATTTAATTTCTATTGCATATTGGAAAGGATTGATTTCTGGAGTCAAGCTGTCTGTTGTGGTACCCCAAGCCATAGGAATTTCTCTCCATAACAAGGATGTAGTGGTGGTAGCTCAACCTAGAGTAGGTTAAGTCTGGATAGGCTTGTTGGCCTGAAAGGGTTATCAGTTCAAACAAGTTATGTTGATACTAGGGGGATTAGTGTGTATTGCTAGGTGTGTTTATCCCATGAAGGTTAGTAAGACAAAACAAGGCTTGTTGGTCCCTAGGAAGATCCATCTATCTTACTAGGCATGTTAACTCGAAAGGGTTAGTAAGTTAGACAAAATGTCGGGATGGATCTACCAGGGAACTCACCAAGATACTGCTCTAAGATAGTTAGATGGAAAGATGTAGTTTCAGTATTCCTATACTGATGTAGTAAGTTTCGTATTTTCATACTGATGTTGTTGAGATGATTATTGAGATATTTTCAGTATTCCTATACTTATGTAGCAGGATCAATATTTTCATACTCATGTTGTTGAGTGATCCGTCGGACCTCAACTTGTGTGCATTAAAAGTTTGTTTTAAAAGAATGCGTTCAGCATGTTAATTAATGGAACATCATTAACAGAAATTAAATACTGAAACCAGATGGAAAACAAACTGATAAACAAATATAAAGAAGCAGAAAATCATAGCGTCACAAACAGAAGTTCATAACGGAGTTCACCCCCTCCACTGGGCTACGTCTCCGGGTCCCTCTCCAATGGGTAACGATCCAATTAATATTTTTAAAATGGTACAAAATGGTTCTGGAAAACAACTTCAGCAACTGTAAACAAAATGCTGTACAAAATCTTTAAGACCTTTCTCTCGAAATTACAATCAGCATTCAAAGATAAAGAAAGCTAAAATATAACAGAGAATGTCGACTTCTACAACACATCATCTGAACACTTCATAGAAAAAATGATCTCTAAGCTTCTCATAATAGAGAAATGATACTCTGTGCTCCAAAACAATCCACCCCCTTCTCGGTGGCCAACCTCCTCTATTTAAGAGTTCAGAAGGAGGGATAAGTAATCGATTCGATTCTATCATCTCAGTTGCTATCTTTTTGCTTTTTTTTATTATTGTTACAACCATACACTGAACCATGCAATTCAGCTAAGTCACTGCACAAGCATTATGTTACCATGACGTTCCATATTCCCGAAACGTGGCAACTAACTCCACGCACAGGTTGATTCACAACACGTTGTAATGACCGTTACGCACATATGTTGCACATGCCATAGCATCACACGTAACGTAACCATTTGATGTCACCACTAACTTCACGATGTCACAGCAAATTTGTCACAATAGTGTGAAAATTCTGTCGCAGCTAAATCTGTGTCACAGCTAAGTCTGTCATAGCTAAATCTGTGTCACAGCTAAGTCTGTCACAGGAGTGCGAAAATTCTGTTGCAGCTAAATCTGTGTCGTAGCTAAATCTATGTCGCAGCTAAATCTGTGTCACAACTAAGTCTATCACAGCAGTGTGAAAAGTATGTTGCAGCTAAATCTGTGTCACAGCTAAATCTGTGTCGCAGCTAAGTCTGTCGTAGCTAAATCTGTGTCACAGCTAAGTCTGTCACAGCAGTGTGAAAAGTCTGTCGCAGCTAAATCTGTGTCACAGCTAAGTCTATGAGTTGAAACATATATTATGTTCTTTGAACCATAGATTAAATACCATTGTACCATATTGGATCAGTGTAAATTAAAGATGAATAATCCTCCAGATCATTCCTCCCCATTGGAGAGATTTTGGACCACCAAAATCCTGAATCATTCGGCAAGTAAGTGAGGGTACAGCTCCCTCACTTTTCCAATCTCCATCCATTTTGCTTTGCTAGGATGCGTGCCTTTAAGCCCCACTCGAAGGTACTCAGCATTCCCTCTTCGTGAAGTCCTTACATTTCTATCAAGAATAACATCATCCTGCATCTCATTCATATATTCAGGTGCCATATCATCAACTGAAGGAATCTGTATGTTAGTTTCCTCATCCATGATCATAGGAGTCTCATACAATTTAAGATTCTCAACATTGACAACTGAATAAATTTGCATATATGGAGGTAAATTCAAGGGAAAAGCATTAGTACCGATCTTTTCCAAGATCTCAAAAGGACCATACCTGATAGGCTTAATCTTTTTACCTTCACCTTTCATTCTCTCTTTGGTGATATGTAACCAAACTCTGTCACCAACCTGAAATTGATGATCAACTTGATGCTTGTCATGCCTGGCTTTGTACTTTGCCTGGCTCTTCTCCAACTGCTCTTGAACTTCCTGCTGGACTGCTTGGATTCTCTGAATGAACCTTAGCACTTTATCTGCATCATGATGTCCATCCACTGCATATTTGCCAAAAGAGAAGTCCATCGGTGTTTTTGGCAGATAACCAAAATAAGTTTCAAAAGGAGATCTGTTCGTGGAAGAATGAACTGCATGATTGTAGGCATGCTGTATATACTGCAACTGCTCATCCCAAAGTTTAGGATGTTTACTACAATATCCTCTGAGCAGCTGAACCACTATCATGTTTACTACCTCTGTTTGCCCATCGGTCTGTGGATGAAAAGCTGTATTTTTCTTTAGTTTAGTGTCCATAAGCTCCCATAAAGT
The DNA here is from genome assembly GCA_001517045.1 of Pseudotsuga menziesii. Lineage (NCBI taxonomy): Eukaryota > Viridiplantae > Streptophyta > Pinopsida > Pinales > Pinaceae > Pseudotsuga > Pseudotsuga menziesii. The sequence continues at coordinate 50,874 of LPNX010137071.1, forward strand.
CGACCAAAAGACTCCCAAGAAACGGGAATCCCGATCAGATAAAATAGACATGGGTAGCCCAAAATGTACCCAAACATTCTGAAAGAATAGATGAGTTGTTTGTTCAGCAGTGATCTGCTTGTTTCATGGCATTAAGATACACATTTTGCTGAATCTATCCACAACAACATATAGATAATCATGCCCTTTTCTAGACATAGGTAGTCCTCCTACAAAGTCCATAGAAATGCCTTCCCAAGGACGAGAAGAAACTGGAAGAGGTGTGTACAAACCCAATTTCCTATTGCTAGGCTTACTCGTTGCACACATAACACAACCTCTTATGTATTTAGCTACAGTTTCTTGCATTTGAGGCCAATAACAATGATTCTGCAATACAGACAATGTTTTACTTACTCCAAAATGTCCTGCAATCAATGAACTATGTGCCTCTCGAATCACATGCACTCTTTCTTTCTCTGGAATACAGAGTTTACCAAGATGATACAAGAGTTTATTATGCACATAATAGTTTTCTTCCTGTTTACCATGTGTTAGTGATGCATATACTTTCTTAAAATTTTTATCTTTTGCATACTATTCAATATAACTTTCATGTGTTAATGAACTGTTTTGAAGAATGATTGAAGCATTCATAGATGGCCTTGATAACATGTCTGCTACCTTATTATGAATTCCCTTCTTGTATTTAATTACGAGATGAAACTGTTGTAAGAATCCCATCCATCTTAAATGCCTACTTTGTTGTACTTTAGTTTGAGATTGTAAATATTGAAGTGGCTGATGATCAGTATGTATGACTATTTCTTTTCTCATGATATAATGTTTCCACTTCTTCACACTCTGTACCAAAGCATACAACTCTTTGTCATAAGTCAGATAGTTACTTACCACAGTAGAGAATGTTTCTGAATGGTAACAGACTGGCTTCCTTCCTTGCATCAAAACTGATCCCATGGCAAACCCGCTGGCATCGGTTTCAATCTCAAATGGCTGCTGCAAATCTGGCAATGTCAGAACTGGTGCTGTGCTAATATTTTCCTTCAAAGTGTCGAAGGCTCTCTAATGCTTTCCTCCCCACTGGAAAATTTCTTTAACACTTGTCAACGCATGTAATGGAGCAGCGATGGAAGAAAATCCAGAAATGAATTTTCTCCAATACTGAACCGCACCCAGAAAACTTCTGATTTCAGTAACGGTGTTAGGCCGTGGCTAGTTTACAATGACAGCAACCTTGGCTGGGTCCACTCGCAGATGACCTCCACCAATAATATGGACCAAATATACTAGAGAAGTTTTAGCAAACTCACATTTAGACATTTTTACATAAAGCTTCTCCTTCTTCAGTACATCTAAAATTTTCTTCACATGTACAATATGCTCTTCCCAGGTTTTGCTAAACACAAGGATATCATCCAAATATGCAATTACAAAATCATCAATGAATGGTCGAAAGACATCATTCATGACCCGCATGAAAGTAGCAGGAGCATTACATAGCCCAAAAGGCATTACAAGCCATTCATACAAACCCTATTTTGTTTTAAACGCTGTTTTCTAGGCATCATTTTCAGCAACACGGATTTGATGATACCCACTACGCAGATCCAATTTTGTAAAATAAATTGCATGTTTCAACTGATCAAGCAAATCATCAATGCGAGGAAGAGGATGCCTATTTTTAATGGTGATTTTGTTAAGGGCCCTGTAGTCGATACACATCCTCCACGACCCATCCTTCTTTGGAACCAAGACTATAGGAGAGCCACAAGGAGAAGTTCTAGGCCGGATGACCCCCTTCTCAATCAGCTCCTGAACCTGCTTCTTGATTTCCTCATTCTGCATTACAGACATCTGGTACATGGCTATGTTCAGGAGTGGCACATCCTGCTGCAAATGTATCTCATGCTGAATCTCCCTCTTCGGTGGTAACCCCTTTGGATCTTGAAACAAATCATCATACTCAGAAATAATTTCAATCAGTTCAGATTTCTGTTTAGGGTCACATCCTTCAAAAGATTTAGAGACTTCATCATTTTTCATCTTAACCATCATCAACACAAAATTCTTACTAGCATTTACCAACCTCTTCATTTGTCCTGTAGAGACTATTGCTAGGTTGGTTTTCATCTTATGTGCTCGTACAATATATTCCATGCCATCTTTAAAAAGATGATACTTATTCTGCTCTCTATAAAAGACTGCTTTCCGATCATACAAATATGGACTCCCAAGTACAATCCCACAAATGTCAAGTGGTACTACATCCAATTCTACCTCATCCCTAAACTTTTCAGTAATTGCAAATTTTAATACACATTTCCTTGTAACTTGCAATCATGTATCATTAGTAACCCAACCTAGAGGATAGGGCTTTTCATGAGGCACAGTAACTAAATGAAACTTCTTAACCACTTCTTCTGATATCAGATTTACTTGTGAACCACTATCAAAAAATGTATCAATCTTTGTGTGATTTGCAATGACACGAACATGAAACAGTGCACTTCTATCTTTATAATTTTGCTTAGAAGTAGATGGCATACTTGTACTTGCACTAGAACTGGGTTGTGCATCAATGGGAAGTGAGATACTTTTATCCTTACCTTGGATTTCGACAGCTGTAACCTTTGTTTCATCACCTAAGTCGGATCCCAATTCTTGAATAGTTGCTGCAGTAGCTTTTGCTTTTCCTTTGTCTTTGTTTCCTCCGTACTTCTTTGGCCTTAACTCAAGATGGAGTTTCCAACACTTAGAGACATCATGTCCCTTCTGGCAATGTGAACATGTAGGCTTTTCACCCTCTTTCTTAACAGTAGCCATCTTCTTTTTCCCCTTATCTTGACCTTTCAATTTACTGTCAAATTTAAATGACTTCTTCACAAAAGTATCATTAGCATGCTTACCCCTGGCTTCTAAATGGGTAGCTTGAACACATACATCATCCAAATTACTGGGATTAAACATCAACAAAGTATGCTTCAAATAAGAATGCATGCCACCAATGTACTTAAGAAGAGTTTCCTATGTATCTAATGAAACATTCAATGCAATAGCCCTTTTTCTGAATTCATGAGTATAATATTGAATGCTTTGTCCTTTAGCTTGTCTAAACATTAGCCAATTCATGGTTAATTGCTGTATGTGACCTAAAGGATAAAATTGCTTCCTCAATACTTCAATGAACTCATTCCAAACTAAAATAATTTTATCATTGTTTCGAAGATCTTGTTGAATCTTGCTCTCCCACCAAGTAAGAGCCATTCCACTCATCCTCAAAGTGGCCAATTGAATCCTAGAAGGGTCATCATTAATGCCCTGCACCCTGCAATATACTTCAAGCTGCTTGATCCAATTGTCTAATTTTTCAGCATCTACATCTCCATTATAAACAGGTAATTCAAATTTTACATCCAATTTGAAATAAGGCATATTAGGACTTGCATTATTTGAATGAGAAGTATGAGAAGAAGAAAAAGTTTGTTTAGTATCAGAAGGATCACCATCACCTCCTACTCCTTTACCCTTTTCTTCCAGCTTCACTTCTGCATCTTTGGATGAAGATCCTTCTTCTTTATTCTTCCTTTCTGCTCGCTCATCGAGTAGAATTTCCATCATGGCTTTCATGCTCATAAAAGCCTCTAAAAACTCAGATTCAGAAATAACAGGTTTTTCCCATTCTGTATGTCCTTCTTCTTCCCCCCGTGGAGAAGACATGGTTCTTGAGAATGTTTTCCTTGAGCCAATCTCAGGATCTTCTTCAACTAATTCTCCTTCACCACGCTTTAACCTGGACCTGGTAAGCATTCACAAACTTGCACAAGCAGTCAACCAGCTCTAATACCATAACATGATCCGTCGGACCTCAACTTGTGTGCATTAAAAGTTTGTGTTAAAAGAATGCATTCAGCATGTTAATTAATGGAACAGCATTAACAGAAATTAAATACTGAAACCAGATGGAAAACGAACTGATAAACAAATATAAAGAAGCACAGAATCAGAGAGTCACAAACAGAAGTTGATAACGGAGTTCACCCCCTCCACTGGGCTATGTCTTCGGGTCCCTCTCCAATGGGAACCGATCCAATTAATATTTTTAAAATGGTACAAAATGGTTCTGGAAAACAACTTCAGCAACTGTAAACAGAATGCTGTACAAAATATTTAAGACCTTTCTCTCGAAATTACAATCAGCATTCAAAGATAAAGAAAGCTAAAATATAATAGAGAATGTCGACTTCTACAGCACAGCATCTGGACACTTCGCAGCAAAAATGATCTCTAAGCTTCTCATAAAAGAGAAACGATACTCTGCGCTCCAAAACAATCCACCCCCTTCTCGGTGGCCAACCTCCTCTATTTAAGAGTTCAGCAGGAGGGATAAGTAATCGATTCGATTCTATCATCTCAGCTGCTATCTTTTCTTTTTCTTTTTTTTTTTACAACCATACACTGAACCATGCAATTCAGCCAAGTCACTGCACAAGCATTATGTTACCATGACGTCCATATTCCCGAAACGTGGCAACTAAATCCATGCACAGGTTGATTCACAACACGTTGCAATGACCGTTACGCACATATGTTGCACCATGCCATAGCATCACACGTAACGTAACCGTTTGATGTCACCACTAACTTCGCGATGTCGCAGCAAATTTGTCACAGCAGTGTGAAAAGTCTGTCGCAGCTAAATCTGTGTCATAGCTAAGTCTGTCACAGCTAAATCTATGTCACAGCTAAGTCTGTCACAGCAGTGTGAAAAGTCTGTCACAGCTAAATCTGTGTCGCAGCTAAATCTGTGTCGCAGCTAAATCTATGTCACAGCTAAATCTGTGTCATAGCTAAGTCTGTCACAGCAGTGTGAAAAGTATGTCGTAGCTAAATCTGTGTCACAGCTAAATCTGTGTCATAGCTAAGTCTGTCGCAGCTAAATCTGTGTCACAGCTAAGTCTATCACAGTAGTGTGAAAAGTCTATCGCAGCTAAATCTGTGTCACAGCTAAGTCTGTCGCAGTTAAATCTGTGTCACAGCTAAGTCTGTCACAGCAGTATGAAAAGTCTGTCACAGCTAAATCTGTGTCAAAGCTAAGTCTATGAGTTAAACATATATTATGTTCTTTGAACCATAGATTAAATACCATTGTACCATATTGGATCAGTGTAAATTAAAGATGAATAATCCTCCGGATCATTGAGATTATTGTTGAGATAGTTTCCCTATATTGATATGGCAGGTTCAGTACGTACACACTGATGATTGTTAAGATTATTCATGAGATAGTTTCAGTATTTATATATTGATGATGATGATATTGTTTTAACATTTTTATGTTGATAATGATGATGTTATAGCATCTCTATGATAGTGATGCAGATGATGATCTAGAATCTATTGATGATATTATTTTAGCAATAACATGTTAATGATGTTATGCAAGGTGGTCCAAATAAATACGATTGAGGCTTTGCGGAATAGGGATTTGATGGATCGAAAGCAGCAATGCACGGAAGCATGGGCCTTATTAGAAAATGGGACCGCAGAGCAATAAAAAATATACAATTAAATCATTAACAAGATGCAAAACACATTAAAACATTACAGAGAAACACAAATATAATGTGGTTCACCCAAACGATGGGCTATGTCCACAAAGAAATTGCCAGTCCTTTTATTACAGTCTAGAAAGGTGAAGGGATACAACCTGTAGCAAAATCATTGCACTTCCTCTTCACGCCCCCATAGTCTCTCTTCCAATACAATACAATACCATACTCATTCATTTTACAATGCTTTCTTTTATAGGGGAAATACAATGGGAAAATTATAGGGTTACCCCAATACCATGGGTCCGCAAAATTGTTGGCCAACACATATCCCAAAAAAATTTCTCAAGGGCTCCACCCCTGAACCCCCGTTTCTCGGGGGCGCTACCCCCAAACCCCCGTGTCTCAGGCGCATTGCCCCCAAACCCCAAGGTAGGGGGAATGAGTGTACAGTACACCTGGGTTACAAACATGACTAAATAATATCTCTGGATCTAGAAGATTAGGCTCCACAACCAATAGGACTAGGTTTGTTTGGGGTGGGGACTGCAACTCCCCCCAAGCATCCATGGAAAGAGCGACCTCTCAGTGCCATGCTTCTAACGGGAGCGAAGGCACAAGTAGGAATCCAAACAACGAGAGAGATGGATCGGGTGTGGGGAGAATATCAAGCCAGGGAGGATGCCTTTTGAGGGCCCAGAATATCCCAGCAATCCATATCCAATCAGAAATGATCCAAGGGAAAATTTAGATGTAGAAAGGAAAGGCCCTCATCGGGAAATTTGTGGGGGTTTGACCGAGAGAAAGAGATTTGGTTTGGTGGATCTAGGGCACCTAGAAACCTAAGGGCCACTATGACCTCTAGTTGGGGGAAAAGGGATTTTTCACCATAGTATTTTTTAACTAGGAGGACAAAGACAAAGTCCTAGAGGGAGGGTCGTACTTATTTTTCTTAGCAGGGATCTGCCTGAGACCCTCGAAGGAGCGATTCAACATAAAAACTGAGGATCTGACAGTCACTCCGATGTGGATTTGATTGGCTAGCCTTCCAGGAGAGTACTGGGATTTGGAAATTTCAAGAAATATTGGTAACTCGATAGGGGAATTCATGAAGGTAGCCGATAAAACCAAGAATCAGAGGTATATGACCTATGCGTTTATCTGTGTCTATATGGACTTATCTAAGGAACTCTCGGAGGCAGTAAGATTGAATTGGGAGGATGAGGAATGGATCCAACAGATTAACTATGAGCAGCTTCCTTTCCAGTCCAGGATCTACCATGAATATGCCCACTTTGGGAGAAAATTCCCAAAAGGGGTCTGGGAGCATCCATTCTCAAGTCACGAATGGGAATAGAAGAAATCCAATGAAGGATTCATGCATTTTAAGAGCAAGAGGGTTGGAAAGAACAATGAAGGGAAAAAACCTCGTAAGGAAACAGTAGAAGAAACCCTAAATAGCTCAAACCCCTTTCATATCTTAGGGGAAGAGCAGGTGGAGGAAGATGTCCAAACCAATTCTCAGTAAGTAGAGACGAGGATTCTCATGGATGGAATGGAATTGAACAGCCCAACGGATGTCAAGGAAGAAGACGAAGTGGAGGAAATGGAATTAGGAGAGATAGACTTGGATGCACTTGAAAAAGAATGTGAAAGGACAGGAAAGGGTTATGTCTCTCGGGAGCAAGTAGAAATCCTCTAGAAATCCATCATCCAGTCCAAAGCTCAACAAGATCTAGGGATCAGTGTAGAGCCTCAGAAGGGGAGCAAGAGGAAGTCTCCGGAGGAGGATTTGAAACAAGGCTGAAAGACAAACAAGTAGAGGATTGCAGCAATTGGGTTCAAGTTAATTGAACTAGGCTAGTACCCAACGATAAGGGAAACCTTTTATGAAGTAAGTAAAGTTACCCAATGAAGATATTCTCTTGGAATATTAGGGGATGTAACCACCCGAGAAAGATTAAAACCCTAGCTAGGAATATTAAGCTAGAAAGACCAAAAATTCTATTTTTACAAGAAACTAAATGTAGCTTTGAAGCCCTAATGAAAGTGGGACGGAAAAACTGGAAAGGGAGTAGGTCATGGCAACAAATACAGAGGGTATGGCAAGGGGGATGCCGATACTATGGTACCCAAGGATTGTCAAAACTCGGAATGGAGGGACAATCATTTCTCACTAATGGAAGAATTCATTTTTTTAGGATTAGGGATCACAGGGACCCTGGTCTTTACATATGGACCTAGTGCTTTCCCCCAGAAATAGACCTTTATCCATCATCTGAACTGCCTGAGTGCTTTGGCCCATGAGGGGAACTGTATAATAGGAGGGTATTTTAACCTAATCACCTCTCTCAGGGAAAAGAAAGGGGGTCAGAGCGTACTGGAAAAGTACTAAGAGGAATTCAGGGAGTTGTTGGCCCACAACCCTCTAGCAGATCTGGAGGTAGAAGATGGGTGGTTCACTTAGAATAACAGGAGGGAAGGGGAGAACCTTGTAGCTTCCCAGATTAACAAATTCTCAGTGTCAGAGAACATTGTTTGGGGGTCTGGGTAAATTAGGGAAAGTGTCCTCCCAGCAGTAGGCTCTGATCATTGGCCAATTAGTCTCAACTGGGACTAGTCGAATGCCCTCTTGAGAAAACCCTTTCGCTTTGAGTAGTTATGGATGGAACATCAGGACTTTAAGGGTCTCGTGGAACAATTGTGGAAGGATTTGGACACCCCTGGTGGGACAAGAATGTACAAATTCCAACAAAAACTCAAGGCTCTGAAAGCTAAGACACACACGTGGAACAAAGAGGACTTTGGTAATATATTTGAGGACAAAAAGAGATTCATCCATGACATTGAACTCATCCATTAGAAAGGTATGGAATCTAGATGGGACATGGAGATGAAAGAGAAGGAGAAATACCTTCTCAACCAACTAGATGCTAGAGAAAGGTAGGAAGAAATATACTGGAGGCAGAAGTCCAGGGTCAAATGGCTTCAGGAAGGAGATAAAAACTCTAAATTCTTCCATATCTCTGTGGTCCACAATAGACTAGGTTCGAATATCCATAGAATCAAAAGGATAGATGGGTCCTAGGTGTGGACTAGGGGAGAGGTAGGGGAAGAACTAACCAACTACTTCAGGGGGATCTTTACTGAGGACAACAATGATAGGGATCAAAACATTGCTTGAATCATTGCTCTCATCGCTAGGACTGTAACCAGGGAGGACGATGAGATGCTCAATAAACCTATCTCCATGCAGGAGGTGGAGGAAGCAGTGAGCCATATGGCCCAAGGGAAGGCCCCTGGTCCGGATGGATTCACAACCAAATTTTTTCACTTCTTCTGGGACATGATCAAGGATGAAGTCTGGGAAATTGTTGAGGAATCAACGAGCAAGTGAGGGATGTTCAAAGCCTTCAATGCAACCTTTCTATGCTTAATCTCAAAGGGGGAGGGTGCATACTCACTAGGTAAGTTCATACCTATAGCCCCCTGTAATGTGATTTATAAAATCATTTCCAAGGTAATTGCGAACCGATTAGGACCCCTCCTTCCGAACCTAATCATTCTGAAACGATCCAGTTTCATCGAGGGTAGACATATTCTTGATGGAATCATTGCATTTCATGAGACAATCCACTCTCTAAAAAGGATAAGAAGTCCTGGAATGCTCATAAAGCTTGATATCTCCAAGGCCTATGATAAGCTCAGCTGGCAATATATGGAGAATATGTTGAGGGCGTATGGTTTTAGCACAAAATGGGCGGAATGTGTTTTGGATTTGGTTACTACACCCTTCTTCTCCATCTTGTTAAATGGGTCCCCGACCAATCTTTTCAAACCATCCCAGGGGATAAGGCAGGGAGATATTCTCTCACCTTTTATCTTTATCCTAATGGCGGAGGGACTAATCAAGCTCATCCAAGCCTAGGTGGGAGGAGGAGAAATCAGGGGTCTATCCCTCTATAAAGGTATGGAAAAAAAACTCACCAGCAATTCATGGTTGACACGATGCTTATGGGGAACCCTTTAGTCCAAGAAGCCTGCGCTTTCAAAAATAGTTTAACGCTCTTTGCAAACGCATACGGGTTGGCAGTCAATGCCGAGAAATAATAGGTATTTTTCTTAAACACTTCACCCATCATCCAATGGAATATTGTCAGAAATTTGGGTTTCACTAGGGGATCCTTCCCTTCCAAATACCTTGGTGTTCGTTTGAGGCTCGGAACCATCAAGAGCACATCATGGCAGGGTCTAATGGATAGGATCAAGGGTACACTATCAAGCTGGGTTCTCAGACCCCTAAAATTGCCAAGCAGGTTGGTCTTGATAAAATCGGTCCTCCAAGCCATGCCAGATTATCTTTTCTATGTTCTATCAGCCCCAAAGTATGTCATTAAGGAGATAAGGAGTATTCAGCAAAATTTCCTATGGGAAGACTGAGAAGCTAAAGACAAGTTCTCTCTAGTCAACTGGGATAAAATATGCTCCCTGAAGGAAAGAGGCGGTTTGGGTCTTTACAATCCTGAAGTCATGGGTGAAATCCAGAGGGCCAAAATATGGTGGAGGTGGTGCAACTATACACAGAAACCATGGGCTAAGCTCTGGCACATTAAGTACGCTAGGGATCGGCCCAAGACCCACCTGATATAATTTAATGAGGAACCATCGGGATCTCACTTTTGGACGAAGGCTCTAGTGCGACCCAAGATTATTCAAGATCATTGCTTCTAGGAGATCAAGGCGGGGAATGACGCCAACTTCCAAGATGACTTGTGGAACCATTTCCCCAAACTTGGGAATGACCCTCGCTGGAAGTACATACGAGCTAGAGGGATAGAGGAAGGAGAGATCAAGGTACACCACTAATGGGAAGAAGGATCCCAGGGAGATCAATGACGATGGATGATTTTAGACAGGGGAGACGAATGAATATCGAAGGATGACCTTTGTTCCTTCAAGAATGAACTACAGGAACGATGCATTTTGCACAAAGACTGGGAAGATACTCTTCGATGGGGATACACCCAAAAAGGATCCTTTAGCATAAAAGAAGACTATGATATCTGAATAAGGATTCAGGATGGGGAGGATGAGATTTGGACAAAGATCTGGACAACCAATCCTTGGCCAAAGATTGCCACCTTCTATTGACTGGTATTCAGGCGCAGGATCTTAACTAGGGAAAACCTGAGACGTAGAGGAATCCATGGGCCCTCACAGTGTGCCATTTGTTTATTCCAAGAGGAGAGTATGAACCACCTTCTTGATACTTATTCCTTTACTGCAAAAATTTGGGATAGTGGTGCTCAGGACTTTAGAAGGAGAAATCATTTCTGAGGGGACCTGAGCCAAAATCTGAGAGACTGACATCCTAAAGAGTTTAAAAATCACATCTTACGAACTCTATGGAAATATTTTCCAGGTAATGTCATGTGGGTGGTCTAGAAGGAGCGAAATGGGTGAATATTTCAGGGAAAGCAGCAAACTCCTGAGGAGGTATGGAATACTTTGGAAATGAACCTCATGGAAACCATACGCAACATGCAATGGAATGAGGAAGATAAATAGTTCATAGGACTAGAAATGAGAATTGCAACTAGGTGGGGGGTGGACAAAGGAACTCTGGATGGTCTGAGACAAAAATCCAAAAGTTCCAGAGTCTCCAGCCCCAATTCATGGGATCCCCCTCCACATCTAGCTTTTAAACTTGATTTTGATGGGGTTGCAAAGGGTAACCCTGGAGCAGCAGGCTACGGTGGAGTTTGCAGAAACTCGGAAGGGGAAATTCTCCACATTTTTTATGGCTCCATAGGATTTAACACAAATAGTTATGTAAAACTCGAGAGTATGATTCAGGGTCTCAATATCATGCTTAGGGAAGGATGGCTCCTGAAAATTATTGAAGGAGACTCGAATATCCTCATGCAGATGGAAACGAAGCTTGCTAACAAGAGGACATTGGATAAGGTCTCATCTAGTTGGCACTTAGCCGGCAAGATGGACATGCTACGTCACTTGGTAATGGAACACCCAGCAGTATCCTTCAACCATGTCATATGGGAGGCAAATCAGGTAGCAGACATTCTAGAAAATGTCGGTGCGAGAGAAAATGGGGCATGTAGGATGGGACAACTTGAGGACTTCAAAATAGAACAGTGGGCTCAAAGGTGCAGACAGTTGGCCATACAAGACGTCGATGCAATTAGACAAATGGTGGGTGACACGAGAGATCATCAAGGCAGAGACAAGAGGCAGATGGAGCCTTCCATAGAACCGAACCACTGCCATGCATGATCATGCAAGCGACATACATTTTAACCTCGGCCACTCCCCTCAATATTAAATCTGGGTACGGATCTCATTCTGGAAGGAGAGGAAGGACATATTTTCTGTGGGATTGGGATTTGCAAGTGATGATGGGAATGATGCCTAAGATCATGCTGGGTATGGGGGAATGTTCTCATTAGATTTGGGAGATCGCAGGTTTGTACAGACCCATTACGCCAACCATCACTCTCTTCTCTATTAATACCGATAAGTCTGCATGGCTCACCATTTGCTTCCTTTGGAATGAGTCTGCTAGCCTGTTTGTGATTAGGTGTGGTGAGCGATTGTGGGATTTTTCGAGTGGTTCAGTGAGGAACTGGGAGGTGAAGTGTAAGATGGATCCTCCCTGGGGTAGTCATAGGAAGACGAATGTTGACGAAGCTTTATCTTTGAGCCATGACAAAGAAAAGGGAGTGGTGAGGAGGGGCAAGGGTATTGCTACCCGGGCTCAACTTCACGCCCAGGTGGACGCTGAGTTTTTCAAAGACCGCATCCTGTTGATCTCCCGCAAAGCTACGGAGAGAATAGAAAAGGAACTATGGGAGCAAGTCAAAGCCATGCCAATCAAGGAAGTTTGCCAAGAAGTTGAATACTAGGTCATGGGCCTTGGCTCTACGGCTAGGAGGGCATCGGCCCATGATCATCTGATCATGCTATACTAGGTAATAATGAACCTAGTAACGCATGCACCGCTTAACGTGGAGGCTAGAAAGGAAGAGGTAGAGACAAAAAAGGAAGGTGATGAGGAACCTGTAAGGTCCTGGAAGGACCACAACGAGGATTTCCAGTTGATGCAAAGGAAGCTTGAGGAACACAATGAAAACTATTGACTGATGCATTGAAAGGTTGATCAAATTGCCTCATGACTGGGAATTTCCCTCTACCTCCCAGGGATGGAGCAGCAGCTGGGAGGAGGCCCTATCTGGAAGGTTGGTGGTCTAGGTGTGGAGAGAACTGGAGGCCGGATTCCTTAGGGTGCAGAGGACCCAGTGCAAATCACTGGCTTCCCACGTTATGACCCCATTCCTTAGTTCTGGAAATTGTCTCTGTTACACTTTTGTTTTTTTGTATGCGTGATAGTCTGTCAATGTGAATAGTTTGGGATGGGTTTACTAGCCATATTACTACTAGTTGTGTTGTTCTTAATGCTTGGATTGAGCTCTACATCCTTGGTGCTCTCCCTCTTTTGGGGAAATAAGGTTTTTATGGGATGAATACTGTAAAAGTTGTTTAAGCTGGGGTTTGGCTTTGATATGTTGTGGCCTATTTTTTGTGTGTCTCTGTAATCGTTAATTTCGTAGTAATACAATCTTTTATTTACAAAAAAAAACATGCTAATGATGTTGTTGTTGTTGTTGTTTCATTATTTACATACTAATGTTGCAGATGATGTTTCGGTATGTACATACTGATGTTGTAGATGATGTTTCAGTATTTACATACTGATGTTGCGGAATATGTTCAAGTATTCGCATACTGATTTGGCATAATATGATTTAGTATTCACATGTCTATGTTGTAGAAGATGATCCAGTATGTGCAGAAGATGATTCAGTATCCACATACTGATGTGACAGAAGATGATCCAATACACATAGAAGATGATTCAGCATTTACATACTGAGGTTGCAAAAGATGATCCAAGTGAGATTGAAGATGTATGATGTTTTTCCAAAACTCCCTATGACATATAGAGACTCACCAGCCAGATGTATAGTTGTGGTAGTAGTTTCTACCTTGGTTGAATACCTTCCTAGTTAAGAGAGAGTGTTAAAGTATTGTAAATTAGAACGATATTCCAGATGTATTGATTGTATTCCACCATCAGGAGATGAGTTTGGTCATGTAAGAGTCATTGAAATAATCCATGTAAACCTTTGAATGTAATTCGGGTCAATAGTACCCTAAGTATCATTATAATAAATATTATTTTTGGGGACTTGCTAGACAAGTTGGTCTTGTCAGTTAGACAAGTCGACTGTGTCAGTTAGTCAATTCGACCATGTTAGGTCCTAGGTCAAGTTAAGTTATAGAATTTTATTTAGGTCCTTGCACCAAAGTGAGTCAGTATTTATGCAAGTCCCAACATATTCAATATCCAAGAATCATATAAAGGATAAATGTCCTGATAAATTCAAGGATGAAGTACAAAGCCTTCAATTAAGAATAGCCATGGATGGAATCAACCCATAATATTCCCTCCAAAACACCAACAATTATATTTTTCCCATAGTAGTGATCAATAACAATATCCCCCCATGGTTGTTCATGGAAAATGAATATATTATGCTTACTCTTATAGTCCCTAGTTGTTAATCCCTAAATGTGGGAAAATTACCCCATGTATTGTGGCATATTACATATTATTAATGTCATATTAGGTCTATTAGTGGAAATTATTATTATTATTATTATTATATTATTGGTGTCTCCCTTGTCCCATTAGTTGTAATTGTACCTCTTTGTCTCCCATATATAGGGAGGATTCCTTTTCATTTGATTCATTGTGTCTTGTCATGTCTTGTGTACTCAATATAGTGGGGTAAGGAAGTTTACCCCTTGAAAATGATTTCTAATCATATTTTGTATTCATTATTAAGGTGTGTATTACTTTATTCTGGTCTATTTCTGTTCTTTTAATGATTTTTCTAGGAATTTAATGCACGACATTTGGTATCAGAGCCTTAACACATACAAAAAAAGTCAACATGGATTTTTTGCTATAATTGTTTTTCTATAAGGTTTCAGGTACTATTCCTAAAAACCCATATAGAAAACACATTAAGCTATCTAGGGACTGATTTTCATCTCTTGAATCATTAAAAGTTTTCGGTTATACCCTCATAATTTTAGGGTTTCTAGCTGTCCCAAAAAATTAGTGTTATAGCTGATTTTACCACACATGGTGAATCACATTTTTATGGCCTTCCCTATCCCTCTACAGACTCCTTAGACCCCATGGACCATTTTTGTTCCTTGATGTGTATCTGACTCACTTGTTTCTTGGCCTTCCATATGCCTTGAGATCGCTCGGATTCGACCTTTCATTACCCCATTGAAGAGCTATATAAGGAACCCTTTGGATACATTGAAGGCATGAGGAATTGAGAGCAAGAGAACTATAGTCCATTGTTGCCGGAGCTTATACTTGAGTCTGCATCCCTTTGTCCCTTGGAGAACTTTTGTGTTCTTCCCAATATTTCCCTTTTCTTGTGAGCTTTCTATCGAGAGATGGAGGATTGAAGTGGTGGAGGCCCAAGTGGGGGACTCAGTTTCTCCAATTCGTAGACGTGCCAATAGAGGTTGTCTCTATTGTAGTCTCTGTTTTATATTAATATAAATATCTTTTCCTGTCCAATAATGTGTATTTGAATGAATATTTGATCCATAGATGATTTCAAATGCTTATATTTTATTGATTATATATGCTAGAGTAGGTGTAACATAATTATATATAGCATGCTTGTCTTGTTTATTGAATGTTGAGGAAGCAATTTATCAATTCAAGCTGGAGTTGGAAAGCTCAACAGGGATCTACATCAACCGTCCAGAATAAGGTACAAATCAAGATCCTTTAGTGTTATATATTTGGTTTCTCTTGTATATAGGAAAGGATTGATTTCTGGAGTTAAGTTGTCTGTTGTGGTACCCCAAGCCATAGGAATTTCTCACCGTAACAGAATTGGTGACTCCGTTGGGGACGTTCCTTGTTTTTCTTTGGGGTTTGGGGGCACAGTGTGCTTGATATTCTTAAATTTATCTTTGTTTCTCCTTGTTTCTATGTTGCATTTTATAGTATGTTCATCCATTGACAGTCCCCTTTATTGGTTTGACCCTTGGCCTGCTTTTTACCACTGTTGCGTACACATGCAGCTTTTTGGCCAAAAGTCACGTATATACGCAGCTGTTCTTTAAACAGTCACGTACATCCTCCCTTTTGGTGAGTTTGATGTTGTGGGAATTTATTGGGTGGGTTGTGAGTGTGGTTGGGTCTTCCCTGGGTCTGATGTTGTCTGTTGGATGCTTCTTTTGTGACCAGAGACCACTTTTTCATTGATTTTTCTTTGAAAGTAGTTTTAGTCATTTATCCTTTTTGTTTTTCCATTAGTGCATTACTCTTTTTTGTCTCGGTGTCTTGTTGGGATTTTGTTTTATACTTGCTATGGAAACTGAGAGTTTTAGATGACTTTTATTGCATTTTTCATTCTTTTATATTGAAAAATACAAAGTAGTTGCACTTTTAGTTGCATCTTAGATATGGATTTGAGGAGGTACTTGCATTGGATTTCTTGGATGAGAGTTGTATTTAGGATTTCATATAGGAAGGATTGCATTGACATCGAAGGAATGATTTTTTATGCATCTCATATAGTGGCATACCCTGTTTTTCATTTGACAAAGATTGCACTTAGCATTGTTTGTTATGGTGTGCATATTTATTTCACTGCTGAGTCATAATGTCATTAGTTTCACAGCCATTTCCCTTTGAGTAATTACAGCCAATTAAAATCAATGCATAATAAAGTGAATTACACTCTTTTCTTTTATAGGGTGCACCAACAAGATTAGGTTTTAGGGTCTTGGAATAGTTCATTGTGAGTAAATTCTCCAAGACCACTAAACAACAACATGTATGTGTTTGTCTAGGTGAGAGTGTGAAATTCCTTGGTATAATTAGTGTTTCTCAAGATCCTCCTCTTACAAGGGAGTTAAGCACGAGGCAATGTGAGTGGTTATGATTGGGATGACCCCTGGTTGTAACTGAGTAGCACCGAAGATATTTACAGGATTGTATTCGTATCTAGGGGCTCTTTCAAGAGTTTTAGGCTTTGCTACCCTACTCATACCGTCGATCCCTCCTGCGACTATCTTCATGAGCATTGGTTATATTGAGGTGACCTTAGTTTCCTTACCTAGGTATCACAGGGGGTACTTGTAGAGGTTATTCTACAGGTGTCCTAGCTAGGTAGAGGTCAGACAACACAGTCGCTTTATTCATTGAAGCTAAGGGCCACTATAATCGGTTAGGTACCTCCACTTGTAGCGTATGGGAGTTTCGAGCCTCTCCTAGGCAAGACATACCTACTTCATTTGGGAGCTCACATATCCTCCCCTTGGTTTGCTTGTATTTTGGTTGTATATTTTCTTAGGAGTGTGCTCTTTGTGCGCTAGTTGGCCTTTGGGATCATGGTTACTTGAGTATATTTATGCTCTCTTGAGTTAGGTTCCTTTTATTTTCGGCATGCTTGGTATCCTATCACCCGTCCTTAGTCCTAGTACGAACCCTAGTGTCATACTTGGGGGCATCACAACCCCTTACCATGCTCATAGATTTGGGAGTGGTCACATTTTTCCCTTTACTCCATTTGTGGAGGATGTTGAATCCCTTCTCTCAGTCTTTACACCGGTGATCACCCTCACGGGGGTGGTAGTGGATGCATGAACGTTGGGTCTACGCCTTACTTTCCTTTTTCATGTCCCATCATTCACCGCGTTGTTTCCTTTGGCTTCAGTTGTCATGATCATTCCTCCCTATATCCTATAGTTTGGATTCTTTATTGACTATTTTGGGTTGTTTTGGACTAATATGGTTGTCATGTAGGGTCCAGTTTTTGTACACTCTCTCCAAGGTTTCAACCCATTCGTTCCTATCATAGGTATTATGTTTGAACTAGCATATAGGTTATGATATCACATTTGCTTGCACTTATGCATTGCCTTACGACCATTTCATCTTAACCTTAGGTACAAACCCATTCCATGGTATCATGGAACCTTCATGCTGCTGTTAGAAGTGATACTATGTGAATGGTAGAGCTTTCCTATACATGGGTGTCCTAGTTAGCTCCCTTTTGCATTTGGTACCCATGCTATGAGTCCTCTATTAGGTCTGGGAGTCCTTTGTATAGTATCGCCATGACATTTCGCAAGAACCTCATACTCCTCTTGATCTTTTGCTGGCCTTTTTCCCCCAAACTCCCTTATGTCAAGTTGTAATTGCATTATCATGAGCTTTGCTTGCCTTATTGAGCCTTATGTCGGCTTCCCTGACTTTGAGTATCATCCATATAGCCCGATCTTGTCTCATGTATAGCCATGCAAAGCCATTTTATATATCCTTTATAGCTTGATTCCCTATTCTTACCGGGAGGAGACTTTCCCCCGAGTGTCGCTATCCTACACATGTGTCATTGCATTGAGCATAGGTATGTTCCACTACTTGGAACTAGTTTGTTTGCCCATTTGACACTCGTCTCCTCCTAGTCTATAACTTTAAATCAATTTTATTCTTTTTCAAGCTTTTCAAATATTTGAAAAAGTCCAAAAAAATTAAAAAACAAAAAAGCCGGACAAGAAAAGATGTTATCTTTGGAAGCAGTTGAGTCGTGTCGCCTTCGAACAGAGAACTATATATCACATCCATTGGTTGGGTTAATAGTTTGACTTTAGGAGATGTAATCATTTATCTGAGTTTATCTCCACCGACTGGTTAAGCTTTCAGTCCCTATGGAGCCTCTTTCGATGCCTCCTGTGTCACAGAAATGTCCCAGTTTTGTATATCAAGTCTATGCTTCCTACATTCACTCACCATTCACCTTTATGCTCTTGTTCGAAGGAAGTTGAAACATGAGTTAGCCATTCCTCAGTTATCTTGACTTTGCATGTCGGTCATTCACGGTTCAGTTACTAGTTCATGCTCCTTATGACAAGTCCTTCCACATTATACATCTTTGTTGAGTACCTCATGTTGGATGATGGGGGATGCCTTAATGCCCTCCTTCTAGTGGATTTTATCCCATTGACTTCAGATCATTTATTCTGGGATAGGAATATAGAGTCATTTTTTATTGCCTTGAGAATTGCAGTCATCAGTGGCAGGTTCTCTTGCCATCAATAGTTTTTGGGAATACATCAATGTCCCCTGATCGATGGATTATCTCAAGTGTTCGACCTCAACACATTTATTCACACTTTTTAGTTTGCACTCTAGTACCTTGATTCCCATTTTCATTATCGGTGGGTGATCTCGGGTCTATTAACGGTATACATCAGTGATCGGTAATCAGACGATGGACTACTATGTTCGACCTCGACACCTCTATTCACATAGTAGGACATGTACTCATAGTGGTTTGTGTATAAGACCTTCCAGATTGGTGGCATCTCTTATATGTCTAATATTTCAGCTCTCGTGACTTGATTCCAGTATATGTCAGACATTTCTAACCATTATGGAGATCTTGATCCATAATATATCTTCATCCTTCATGGAGATCATGATCCTTTGTATATCTTCATCATGGATATTCGGATCTATTGTGTACGTGGTGATGACCACATATGTCATATTGTATCATGCCTATTCATGGCCATTGTAGTCTTATGTATCCGGGACTGCTATATCTAGTTGCAGTTATGTGCAGAGTTGTATCATTGTATAGTGTTTATTGGATGGCTGGTTCTTCCACTGGGTTCTTCATCACTTCACTTCTAGGATGGAATTACAATGTATTTCGGCCATCGTATGACCCCTCTGACCTCACACATTAGGGGGCATCTGTTATAGCTGATTTTACCACACATGGTGAATCACATTTTTATGGCCTTCCCTGTCCCTCTACAAACTCCTTAGACCCCATGGACCATATTTGTTCCTTTGATGTTTCCAAGATCATCCCTAAAATATGCAAAAATTGCCATACGCGACTTTTAAACCCTTTCTCGCATATATACGCAGGTTTGACCCCTAAAACCGTGTACATCAGGATGTGTACAAAAGGCCAAATTATTTTATAGTTTTCCTTGATGTGGACCCAACTCACTTGTCTCCTGGCCTTCCATATGCCTTGAGATCGCTCGGATTTAACCTTTCATTACCCCATTGAAGAGCTATATAAGGAACCCTTTGGATACATTGAAGGCATGAGGAATTGAGAGCAAGAGAACTATAGTCCATTGTTTCTGGAGCTTATGCTTGAGTTTGCATCCCTTTGTCCCTTGGAGCACTTTTGTGTTCTTCCCAAGCTTTCCCTTTTCCTGTGAGCTTCCTATCAAGAGATGAAGGATTGAAGTGGCGGAGGCCCATGTGGGGGACTCAGTTTCTCCAATTCACAAACATGTCGACAGAGGTTGTCTCTATTGTAATATCTGTTTTATATTAATAGAAATATCTTTTCCTGTCCAATAATGTGTAAGTTGAATGAATATTTGATCCATGGATGATTTCAAATGCTTATATGTTATTAATTATATATGCTAGAGTAGGTCTAACACAATTATATATAGCATGCTTGTCTTTTTTATTGAATGTTGAGGAAGCAATTTATCAATTCAAGCTGGAGTTGGAAAGCTCAACGGGGATCTACATCAATTTTCCTGAATAAGGTACGAATCTAGATCCTTTATTGTTAGATATTTGGTTTCTCTTGCATACAGGAAAGGATTGATTTCTAGAGTTAAGCTGTCTATTGTGGTACCCCAAGCCATAGGAATTTCTCTCCATAACAGAATTCAAAATGCCAAATTCTTTTGGATTTTTCCTTGATGTGGATCCGACTCACTTGTCTCCTGGCCTTCCATATGACTTGAGATCGCTCGGATTTGACCTTTAATTACCCCATTGAAGAGCTATATAAGGAACCCTTTGGATACATTGAAGGAATGAGGAATTGAGAACAAGAGAACTATAGTCAATTGTTGCCGGAGCTTATACTTGAGTATGCATCCCTTTGTCCCTTGGAGCACTTTTGTGTTCTTCCCAAGCTTGCCCTTTGCTTGTGAGCTTGCTATCGAGAGATGGAGGATTGAAGTGGTGGAGGCCCAAGTGGGGGACTCAGTTTCTCCGATTCACAGACATGCCGACAGAGTTTGTCTCTATTGTAATCTCTATTTTATATTAATAGAAATATCTTTTCCTATCCAATAATGTGTATTTGAATGAATATTTGATCCATGGATGATTTCAAATGCTTATATGTTATTGATTATATATGCTAGAGTAAGTGTAACACAATTATATATAGCATGCTTGTCTTTTTTATTGAATTTTGAGGAAGCAATTTATCAATTCAAGCTAGAGTTGGAAAGCTCAATGGGGATCTACGTCAACCGTCCAAAATAAGGTACGAATCGAGATCCTTTAGTATTAGATATTTGGTTTCTCTTGCATATAGGAAATGATTGATTTCTGGAGTTAAACTATCTGATGTGGTACCCCAAGCCATAGGAATTTCTATCCATAACAGAATTGGCGACTCTGCTGGGGACAGGGAATGCCATAAAAATGTGATTCACCATGTGTGGTAAAATCAGCTATAACAATTAGTATATAATAGGTAATCTAGGGGAAAAATTTTTATCTAGAGAATCCAATATCCAAATTAAGTGATACTTATTTCATTATAAATTAGATGGAACAAAATACCTTGTGTATTAGTTTCATACTCATAATACAAAAATTGGAAATGTGGAAGGTTGTACATTCTCTCTCTTCTGAAAAGGCCAAAAATAACAAGTGTTGGGAAAATTGTCACCACTTTTTTTTGGCTGATCCAAATTCAAAAAAACCCATGGCATTGGAAAGAAAACACATCATGATACCACAAGTAGATATTTCAGACTCATAGGGTTTGAAATTACAGATTTACCTTAGTTAGAAGGCCAACATCAAATTAATGTTTAAAAAAGGTACGCTGCTTCAAATTTGAATATTTTTTATTAGAAGGATCTATTTAAGGTTAATAAAAAGATCTATTCAAGAAGAGGATAAGCAGGCAAAGGAGGATTTATTCCATTCATGTATTGAGAAAATTGAAAAACAGTTAGAAAATAAGAGGTTTGAGTCCCCAAAATCTGATGATCCACTGCATCATCATGAGTTTAACTCATGTCCAAGGAACTACTTTGTTCCCAAATTGACATGAAAATGTTTGATGGAAGTGATCCATTAACATGGATATTCCAAATGGAGCAATTATTTGATCCACACCAAGTGCCAAAGTTTGCAAAAAGTAACTATTACGTCATTATATTTAGATCCTGATCAATTTGTGTGGTACCAATGGATTTGTGACCATAAAAATGGATCTATTGTATCTTTCTCTATATTTAGAAAATAATTGATTGCACATTATGGTGATATCAATACAAACATTTATTTAGTTAGTTAATAAATCTCAAGAAAAAAGGTCCAATTACATAGCACATCAAGTAATTTCAAAAGATAAGACTTGGATGAAGAATATTTTAGAAGATAATTTATTGGATCTCTTTATGGGCACTTTGAAGGATAAAATTGAACATGAGGTGCGTCTCTTTGAACCAACATCATTAGAGAAGGATTTTATGTTGGCAAGGTACATTGAAAGTAAAAACATGGAAATGGATAATAAAAGGACAACCAATAAAACCGATAGAGAGAATAATGTCCCTTCCTCTAACCCACCTCAACCTACAAGGATGAAATCTCAACAAATGGATGAAAGCAGAGTGAAAGGTATATGCTTCAATTGTGATAGCAAGTATAGTGAGGGACATAAGGGTGGTGAAAAAAAATTATTCTACATAGGTTGTGAAGAGGAAGAAGCAAAATAAATTGAACAACCTCAAACTAAATAAGTGGAAGAGATTACTCCCAAAGATATCACTCCCACCATATCTTGTCATGCATTGTATATAATTAGCACTACTTAAACTCTCAAAATTGAAGGATTCATCAAAAATAAAAAGGTAACAATAGTGATTGATTCTGGTAGTACTCATAATTTCATTCACTGTAAATTAGCCAAAGTTCTCAATTGATTTATATATCTAGCACCATAGTTTCAAGTAATGATTGTAGATGGAGGAACTATGAATTGTTTCGGAAAATGTCATAATATAAATCTTACCATGGGGGAATATGTATTGAATAGTCCAATGATTTTTATCCCAATGGGGGATGTTGATGTGGTATAGCTGTTCAATGGTTACAATCATTTGGAACAATGGATTTTCATTTTTAAGAACTCTTCATGAAATTTCCATGGGAAGGAAAAAAAATGAGTCAAGGGGTGTCACAGGGAAGCCAATAAAGGTGATAATCTCTAATGGTATGACCAAATTGTTCAAAAAATGAAATAAAGCTGTAATTGCATAATTATTCTCACTAGATGTTCAAGCATCCAAGACTCCTATTCCTCTGTATCTCCAAAGGTTCATTGATGAGGAATCCAAGGTATTTGAATATATTTTAAAAGGATTTCCACCTACTCGATATTTTTATCATGCTATTCACATAATTCTAGGAAGTATCCCTCCTAACATCAGGCCATACAAATACCCCTCTAGCAAAAGGAATGAAATTGAGCATCTAATTGAAGAAATGTTAGAGGATAGCATAATTAGGCCTAGACAAAGTTCTTACTCTACACCAGTCGTAATGGTACACAAGAAGGAGGGAACATGAAGTATGTGTCTAGATTATAGATATCTCAACAAGATCACCATCGAAGATACATTTCCTATTCCTATCATTGATGAATTGTTATATGAACTGTACATGGAGAAGTTTACTTCACAAAGTTGGATCTCAATTCAAGGTATCATAAAATTAAAAATGAATCAGAAATACATTCCAAAAACAACATTCATAACTCATGAAGGTCATTTTGAATTTATGTTCATACTTGTTGGCCTTACGAATGAAACTTCCACATTTCAAGGTTTAATGAACTCCATTTTCAATCTCTTCCTTCAAAAATTTGTGTTAGTATTTTTTATGATATACTAATATATACCAAGTCTTGGGAAGAACATGTTAAACATATTGATAGAGTGCTATGACTACTAAAGGAGCAACAACTATATGAAAAACCTTCCAAATGCCTCTTTGGGGTACAAGAGGTAGAGCATTTGGGTCATATTGTATCTCATAATGGGGTCAAAGTAGACCCTAACCAAATTAAATCCATGATGAATTGGCTTATTCCCAAAACCTTGAAGAATATTAGAGGATTCTTAAGTTTGACATGGTACTATCTGTTGAGATTACATCATCACGAGTCGTTCTCCAGTCTTGTGAGTAATATAAAGACAATAGACTTATGAGTAATATCAAGTCCCACAAGTATCCTCATATGATTGAGGTGGTAATGTTGTAAATCTTGTGAGTAATATCAAGCTGAGTCTTGTGAGTAATATCAAGACAATAGACTTGTGAGTAATATGAAGTCAGTAAACTTGTGTGTTATATCAAGTGAGTCTTGTGAGTAGCATTAAGATAGTGGACTTGTGAGTAATATCAAGTCCTACAAATATCTTCATGTTGTGAGGTGACGTAATTTACTATGTAAAGTGGTAATACTATGTGATGTATTACTAGTAATGGTCACTAAATCTTATTAGTCTCCTTTAGGGATTAGATACCCCTAGAGTGATTTACTTTAGCATATGACTATATGACCCAGGGTAATACATATGATCATAGGCTGGTAACAATTCTTCTGGGTAGGATATGATAAAGATGATTAATTAATTAAACACTCATGGACCATGCAGAATTAATTAATGATAAAGGAGATGAGCACATAGATAGAGTAAAGATTCAAATTTCCTATGTCAGACCTGCAGTGAACTCAAATTTCAAATACATCAACTAAGTCTAAGTTGTGGAAAACAATTTTCAGTTGATTAAGGAATATGATTCTTAATTTATGTAAAGTAGTTGTTGAATATGCCAATTATGGTGAAGAACTAAATACATTCACACTACAACAAATTTGAATTTTAGGGGGGGGTTGTCTTCCGCCTCCAATATTCACTTTTGGGGGTGGTTTTGGCTTTGGAGGTGTTCTTTAAAAAACCGCCGCTAATAGCACTGATGCTAAAAAATTTTACTTTTAGGGACAGTTTTGGAAGAGATCAAAACCACCCCTAAAAATTACTTTCGGGGTGGTTCTAAACCACCCCCCCCCCCCCTAAAAAAAGGGACTTTTAAGGGGGTTTCTA
>LPNX010137071.1:83139-227318 GCA_001517045.1 Pseudotsuga menziesii
ATCTCTTAGATGCAAGACCTTGATATAGGTCTTGGGGAATATTACAAGATTGACTCTGCTGAAATTTTATTAAAAAATCTGGCCAGTTAATTTTCATGTTGATGGAAACCCTTGTACAGTCTATAATATGTATAAATGGTGATGATATTATAGCATGTATGTTTGGTGAAATGTATTTGATGAATTTTAGGATCCAGTTCAGAGAAATTTTGTACAAGACATCTACAAGTGTAGATTTAGTGATGTTGATCCAAGATAAATCGTTTGGATTACTCTTATAATGCTCAGTGCATATACATAACTTAATTTCTTTTCATGTCGAATAGAATCTAGAGGTTACACTGAATATAATGCAAAAATAACATAACCAATTATATCATACCATAATCAGCATTCATCCATTAAGATTCAAAATCACCGTGATTCATAAACATGAATGACAAAGGTTCTCAAACACTAAAGTATCCAATGTCAAGAGTCAAGACTTGAAAGTATAAAGTGTCAAATCTGAAATCACATGATTTGGTGGTTTTATGGTTTGCATCTTTTTACAGTAAATAGATATATGATACATACAATAAACAAGATAATCATATATCTTGTTTACTCAGATATATGAATAATCATCATTTTACAGTAAACAAATATATGATACATACAGTAAACAAGACTTCAAGTAAGTTTTAAAGTTCCTTTTCCAATGCAACTTGAACTTTCTAGACTTACAGAGGCCAAAAATTAATTTCAAAATTTATTGATCATACCTATCATTGTTGATAAAGAGGGTTCTTCGGTGCTTATAACATGTGAATAGTCTTGTTCTTCCTTACATTATTTCAATGTTACTAATGGAACTATTTTGAGCTATATCTCCACATTAACCATTTTCCGATTGAACCCTTTGTGATAATGAGACTTCTATAAAAGTTCATCATTTCAGGAAATTTCTTTCCTGAAATGATAATGTTTGAATAACGTTTCATAACTTTTTAACTTGTTCTACCCATACATTAGATTGGTCAGAGCTGTTTGTTTATTTAATTCTTCAAATTCAGTCAACTGTCAATTATGGTTTTGGTAGCCAAGTCTTAATAGAAAGTTTGCCCTCTTTTTACCCCTTTTAACCCAACCCTTCAAACATTTACCCATTCAAAAGTTTCAACATTGTGGTAGATGATAAGAACAATACCTATTGGAAGGGATTCCCCCAAAACAGCTTCAAAATACTTTCTAAGATAAAATGGTCGTAACACAACTGATTCTACCAATGAAATTGGACCTAAAATCCAAATTAGGGACCGATTTCCTTCTTCAGATGATGTCAAATTGATCTCCTTAACAATGTCCTCTACAGGAACTTGCAGTTCATAACAAACTATCATACACTAGCGTGTATCCTAAATCATTAAGAATGTTAATCAAGTAATATCAAAAGATCCTTTCTTTTGTCAAAAGATGTTTTTTTTTACTCGCTAGAATTGCTCACATCCTAATGAAAATATTATTTTTTTATTGTAAAGTAGTTAAATGAGTCTACTCACCAAAAATATTTGAGCCCGAAAAAAGCAAATCAGGACAATTTCCAATCAAAAATATAAGTTAACTGGTCGTTTTCTTAAAGCAAGCATAGTCACCCAACCGAAATTTCCAACCCACGGTGAGTTTAACGTAGGTTAAGCATATGGAGATTCGAAATTGCATTAAATTAGAATCGTTAGTAACAATATTGGAAGTGTAGGACATGCCTGGAATGGGTGGCGCAGTTATGATATGAGCCACCTTTAGATATACGTGGTGGAATGAAATCAATTGAGCATCCATGATCGATTGAGCATGGTGGGTAGTTTCAAAAAATTTCATTTCTCATGAATTTGAATGAGTGATTTGTATAACAATGTGTTTTTTTTGGGCTGTGTGGGGTTTTGGACTACCTAGTACCCTACAACATAACCAGACAAACATATAACATAATTTTGATTATGTAAAAACGTCTTGTGGATACCTTCAGAATTTTAAATTGGAATAAGAAGCAGCATTACCTGATGAGACTCCTTTGGCGTGAAGTCTACCAACCTTGACTCATCCACACAAAATCATATTGTTTTGACTTAGGTACGAATGCATTGTACTTCATCCAGTCCCATCCATATCTCAAGTGATAGTAAATTGCACTTGCCTGTCACTTCTGTTGATGGTAAAAAATGGAAAGAATCTGGACAGTAGCATATACAATAAGATTGTAATGAATGTGCTCTAAAAAATTCTGTAGAATGCACTTGGCTGATATGGCATTGTGATATGGATTTGCTTTATTAGTTGCTCATATAGATTTGATGTCAATTTACAGTCTGTTAATGTGATAGCTATTAAGATCAATATGTGTACATTTATCTAGCAATGAATTTGTTATCTATTTTGGGAAAGCTATTAAGTCATTTCTACAGTCTACCATAGTCTTCAAGGTTGTTTTTTTCATTACTGTTCAATTTGTTGTTCTCTTGGTTTTGACATTGTTGTTTAATTTGTCTTTCACTTAGTTTTTTGACATTGTTGATTAATTTGTCTTTCAATTTGTCTTTCACTTGGTTTTTGACACTATATTTTGTACATCATCTTCATGAATTTAAAAAGATTTCCACGTTCTACAACTAGTTTTTTTTTATTTTGGTTCTAAAAGTGCCAGATGTATGCATTTTTACAGAGCATGGGATTTTTAGTCTTAAAATGATTATATCAACAAATTTGACCATGAAGATACCATGAATTTATCATAATAAAGAGTATCATAGTATAGGAATTAAACATATACTTATTCATAATTTGTAAGTATTTCGGTGAAATTGAAATTAATCACTAAAATCTTGATTTGTTATGTAAAAAACAGTGTTAATCTACAAAAATGCGCTTAAAAAAATGCACACCACGGTACATACATATATTATTAATTTAAAGTAATACCATGGGATTGAAGGCATATATATGTTTGAAAAAAACCTCTTTTAGTTTCCTAAAATTATGTTTCATTTGCCCGCAGTTAATTTGACAAAATAACAAATTTTATGTTTGGAACCAAGTCTTACCATGTTCATAAAATTGCCCTCCTAACTGTCACTATTGATTATTTTTGAGTGACTCAAGTTGGAAATGGTGTGGTTTACTATTTTCCACCTTACTGTACATATAGGTTTTCAATTTCGGTTCCAAAAGTGTCTGCAGTGTCATTTTTGCAGAGAAGGAGATTTTTAGACTTAAAATGAGTCAACAAATTTGACCATTCATATATTATGAATTTATTATAGTAAAGAGTATCATACTTTATGCATTAAAGATTTACATATTCATAATTTGTAAGTATCTTCGTCAAATTCAAAATTAATCAGTAAAATCTTGAGTTGTTATGTAATAAACAGAGTGTAAATCTGTAAAACTATGATTACAAAAATGTACGCCATAACCTGGGCCCACAGTACCAGAATAGTATCCTACTTATATCATACTATAAGTATTATACATGTATGAATTATTATATTTTATAAGTAGCATTGTCATAATTGGAAAAGAATGTCTAAATTCATAATTTTGTTTTGTAAAAACAAAGTGTATATCTATAAAAATGGGCTTAGAAAAATGCCTGCCATAATTTTTTTAGAGGTGATTTTTAAAACCTAATTCCATATACCTGGAACTATATATACCATGGACAAAAACCTCCTTCATAATTTTTAAAATATGTTTATTTTGTGTACAGTAAAGTTTTGAAAATTGTAATTTTTCTGTTTTGAACTTTATTTGACTAGGTCTGTAAAATGCACGCCTGGCCCTCATTGTTTAGTATTTTTTAGTGATCTCAATTGGATATGGTGTTTTTTATTGTTTTACACCTTCTTGTACTTCTATTTTTCTAATCTTGGCTAAAAACATGATTGTTGTGCAAAAACATTGCAAGGTTTCCTTGTAAATGTGAAATGCCTGCTTAGTCCACTAAAATGCAAGCATAAGTTCCATCCTTAGGTATTTTTAAGCTGCTTAATTTGGAGAATATATGTTTCATCCTTCCATGTTCTTACACATGTCTAAATATGTCTCATAATATTTGCATGAAGACCAGATATGTCTCATAACATTTGCATGAGGATCTTGTAGCGGGCCCACAGCCTCAAGATAGTATTCTATTTATATCATACTATATGTATTGTACATATATGACTTATCATAATTTATAAGTAGTGTGGTCATAATTGAAAAGAATGTCTAAATTCACAATTTTGTTTTGTAAAATCAGAGTGTAAATCTGTAAAAAGGGCTTAGAAAAATGCCCACCATAATGTTTATAGAGGTGATTTTCAAAACCTAAAGCCATATACCTGGAGCTATATATACTATGGAAAAAAACCTTCGTCATAATTGTTAAAATATGTTTATTTTGTGTACAATAAAGTTTTGAAAATTGCAATTTTTTCTATTTTGAACTTTATTTGACTAGGTCTGTAAAATGCATGCCTAGCCCTCATTGTTTAGTATTTTTGGATGATCTAAGTTGGATATGGTTTTTTTTTTATTGTTTTACACCTTCATGTACTTCTATTTTTCTAATCTTGGCTAAAAACATTTCTGTTGTGCAAAAACATTGCAAGGCTGCCTTGTAAATGTGAAATGCCCGCTTAGTCCACTAAAATGCAAGCATAAGTTCCATCCTCAGGTATTTTTAAGTGGCTTAAGTTGGAGAATATATGTTTCCTCCCCCCATGTTCTTGTATTATTCCATATTTTATTTTTGAGCCATAAAAAGTATTGTTTATACAAAAAAAAACTATATTTTGTATTATGTTGATTATTTTGTTGATTTTGCATAATAACTCATCAATGGATCATTCGAACCAGTCATCTCAACAAAATATTCCTTGAAAAATAGGTCGACGCAAGGAAGTAGAATTGAATAATATTCCAATTTTTCCTACACATGATATTTTCCTTCAATTCACTCCTGATAGGGGTAAAAAAGCTGCTATTCGTGTTGTCCATCAACAATGTCAAGCACTTTATACAGATCAAAACTCCATACCAAAAAATAATACTATGAATTTCCATCAAACAATAGGCAATCATGCAGCAACTGTTGAAATTAGATGTCATGTATGTAAGCAGTGTGTGACAAACAACAATTTTTTTCAACAACCTAGGAATCCTTTGACTCCAATTACAATTGAGGGCAATGGTAATGTACAAGGTATAACTCTTGACCATACTGTTAAATCTGATTCACATAATATGGTCCGAAATGTCCCTCAAAGATCAACTGTTGATGATGCTACCATTACAAACAATTTGTATCAAAGTATAGAAGGTTGTTTTTCTCAATAACCTAGGTTGCCTTGTCTCCGGTTACGGTTGAAGGGAATGAAAGTGTAATCCTACCTAGTGTTGGGACCTCTATATGCTAGTTAATTAAAACATAACATGTAGAAGGCTCAATATAAATTGTCAACCCAGGGAAGTCTTTTATTTCAAAGATAAATTGCATTGTATATGCTTAAACACTAAGTAGGCTGATACTATGAATAAATTTCCCTACTTATCTGTTCAGTCAAACTCTTCCCATCGTTAATCTAATTGAAATCATCTACCTAAGAATTTAGAATTATAATGACCTTCCTACAACTCCAATCGAGGGATGTACAGAATAGGAAATAACCATCTAGACTTACTTTTGCTAAAAGTTAAATCCTCATTTACCAAACTACATAAAGATCCATCAAAACTAGTTACTTCAATCTTTAGTTTAAGAATTGAGAATACAGGAATTGAACCAACAAGTATGACTGCAATCTAACTAAATTAACACAATCCAATGAATACAAGTAAATGGAAATAAATTGGGATGAGCCTCACTGTTA
Organism: Pseudotsuga menziesii; assembly: GCA_001517045.1. Taxonomy (NCBI): domain Eukaryota; kingdom Viridiplantae; phylum Streptophyta; class Pinopsida; order Pinales; family Pinaceae; genus Pseudotsuga; species Pseudotsuga menziesii. The sequence continues at coordinate 89,034 of LPNX010137071.1, forward strand.
TAGCTACCATGCAATTGCATAAATGGAAATCAACCTACACAATCGATTGTCACACCACACCACTGCAGCTTACAGGAAAGGTAAATACAGATCATTCATGGAAGGACACAATAATTTCATTACTGTTGCAACTACTGTAAAATAATGTAATTACCACAACATTCACACCACGCAACAAAATAACTTAAATTCCTAATTAACTCAGAAATCTCTGTAGGACAACGGGCCTAGCCTTCGAACAGAGACGCCGAAAGCTAACACATGTTAAACACCGAGATCTGAAGAATCACACTCCTTGTATTAAACGCTAGGATGAAACAGTTGTTGTCACATCTTACATAATAAAATTAATAACTTCCAACCCCTGTCTCAGAATTGTTTCCAATATTTATACATTCACAATCATAGCCTCTACCCACTGATATCGGGCAACCATGGATATCTCTGATCTTTAGGCTGCCCCATTTACGATACGCTATTATAGCTGTGGGCAAGATAGAAGCAAAAAGATAGGAAGTTTGTTACTTGATCTAGCAATGAGATAACAGGATCAATCTAGAAGATGCCACGTCAGTTGCAGCTACCCTCAAGCAACGGCGTGTTGTTGCATCTGAGTCTGTTGTATCCAAGTCTGTTGCAGCCACCTCTGTACAGCTTGCGTGGAATAGTAACCTTTGACTGTGTCCCTTGTATAGAGATGGAATCAGTGGTGATCAACTTAACAATGAATTTCCATCTCTCTCTTGACTCATTCATCCTACTACACCTATATCCTTTATATATCGAACTATCTTTATAAAATCACCATATGTTAGCATAATCCAAGATATAGAGTCCTAATTACAACAATCATAAGTATTAATAAGATAAAACAATAATTAACCATACCTGTATGGATTGAGGGATCAAGTGAAGGAAAACATCTACTTGGTGCATATAATGGAGTAAGATAAGGTAAAAAGGGGTAGGTAAATGTGGTAAAAAAGGGGTCATTTATGGGCCCAACATCTCCCCCCAACTGTCTTGTTGCATGTCCCTATGCAACAACCTCCATTACTCTGAATCTGAATCTGACATTGTGCATCGTTCATGAAGAGAGGAAAAGTTATAAGGGAGTTCAGGTGATCCCTATTTTTCCAAAAATCCATTATAGACAACCCAATATCTCCAACACCTCCTCTCTTCTGCCTTTGTCAACGAGAAGTATTCCCTGTATGGTTTTGTTGGCCATCAAATGAGAGGGAATTTGAATTTGAGTCCTAGCCAATTAACTCCACATTATTTTATACAACCCACATATCCCTCAACCATGGAAAGTGCATGTTTAAAATTCCTATAACAGTAGGGGTCTCTATTCTTCAAGGTTGAAGAGGCAACCTGCCATCTATGTTGGCTACCTTCAAAATCCAATTGTTGATGCTTGGAAATATAGCTGACACAGGTAGAGATAACCTTTTCTTGAAGTTCCACCATCTGCTAAGTTTTGATGGGACATGTGAGCCTATGTTGTTGATGAGCAAGGAGAAGACGAGGGGATTGAGGTTCACTTCGAACCCAAAGGTGAGAGTGGGACTCATTATGAGAACATGCTTGGAAGGATATTTCCCACTGAACATGATTGCTAACAAAGGAGGCAAAATCCCTCAGCTAAACATCACCTAAGAAAGGGGCAAGATTCGAATGGAGGTCCAAGGGACAAGCTAGCTCATGTAAATAAAGCTCATAAAGCAAGTTTTACTCAACAAAATCACTTTCCAGAAATGTTTCCAAAAATTTAGCTGAGGTTTCTATTTCATAAGGCCTCCCTTCCTTTACAGCCTTCATTTTAAACCAAATGAACTGTTCAAATAAGAACACAGGGTAAGAGGAGGATGGTGCTCTAGTACCTAATAGGTACTGGGAGAGAGTGTACAATTGGTGTTTCTCCACCTGCATGGATTTTAAATTTTTCAGCTCCTTCAGTTCTTTCTGTATCTCTTCCCAACAAAATTTCTAGAACATTGGTTTGTCTACCCATCTTTCCCTCAATTCCCTGATGGTCTTCCTATGTTCAGCAAGGGGAACGATTCCTTCTTGATACCTCTCCACCTGACTCTTCCACTTCCTCACTTATATTTTTAGGAGTGAGAGCTCTTTGGTCAGCCTCTAGATCCCTTCATCTTCAACATGATATTCATTATTAGAATCTATATTGACAAAATTTTGTGAAAGTTGAGTCCATACCTTGCCACCTGATGCTTCATCTTGAACATTCTACACTACCTGTATGGGTACTCCTGCAATAACTTCTAGGGATGTTGGTTCTTGTGTAATAGCATCCTCTCTTTGAAATTCTCCTACAGCAACCTCAACTTGTATAGATGCCTCTGAAATAACTTCTGGGGATGTTGGTTCTTGTGTAATAGCACCCTCTTCTTGAAATTCTCCTCCAGCAACCTTAGCAACCAATTGTGAACGTGTTGGTTCTTATGTGACAACCTCTTCCTGAATTTCAATCTCCACATCTGCCTAATTTTCAGCTGCAGCTTTGACAAGGAGATGCAAGGCTACTGGTTCTTGTGTATCAGAGCCCTGCCCTTCTATTTCTTCATGCTGTTGCGGTTGTTCTTGAGTTACTTCCATGTCCTCTACAATATGAATTTGTTTTTCGAGAATTTCAGTATCCCCCGAGAACTGTGATTATGTTTTTTCATCCTCTCCTAAATCTAGATCAGGAATTATCTCCACCTCCGAATTGATTTCTTCTTGTTGCATGAGAGTCTCAATAGAAATTTCTAAATATGTTGGTTCTTGTGTGACAACACCTTGGTCAACTTCATCATTATCCTGCTGCTAAGGTTATATCTCTATTAATTCTATGAGTCGAGACAGTTCAGGAGTCACAGGATAGACTTCTTCCTTAAAATCAGGAATATTTTCAGTCTTTGGTTCATCTACCCCAATTTGGGTGGCACCTTCAACAAGAATGTTCAAGGATGTTGGTTCTTGTGTATTGGAACCCTATCTGTCTACTACTTCGATTTCCTAAGGTTTCTCTTGGGGAGATTCACTGTCCTTCCAATCAGATTGTCCCATGAGCACTTCTATTTCTTCTACCGGTTGTGACTGTAATTGTTCATTTTCTCCATTTTCTGTACCATGGATCATTTCTATTTCCATTTCTTTTGCATCTCTCACTTCCACCTTAGGTGCTTCTTGTCCTTGTTCTTCCACATCTATTGGTACGGGTTGTTGTGTCACAAAGGCATGAACTATGACTTTGTAGCATGATTGGTGAAAGATATCCCCACACAAAGGGAAGACCACTCTCTCTACCTCCTCACCATCCTCAGCAGGAGGTGATCCTTCTAATTGGTCTGTGGCTTCAACCAGTGTGTGCATCTTCCTTTCTACCTGCTTCCTGCATGCCTCCTTCCAGTTTTCTAATTCTCTTCGAAGCATATGTGCTTCTTCCTTCAATAGACAATTTTTTTGCAAAATTACCTCGATTTGAGATTCCTCTACAACCGGTTCCTGTGGGGCATCATTTCCTTTGGGTCTCAAAATGGGGGATTCAATATGTGCTTCTAGGTTTTCCCATCTTGCATGTGCTATTTCAGCTGTTGTAACTGACCTGGTTCTTTTTCTTCTTATTAGCAGTGGTGCCTACACCTCCTCTTTTGATCTTCTTCTTTTCTTTCGTGGTGCAGGAATCTCCATATTTGCAGCTAATGTGGAAAGGATGTCTCCTATCTCAGCATCCTCCTTTTCTTCTTCAATTATAGTTCCCCCCCATTCAGGGGAAGATTCAATGGTCAATACCTCTACATTTTCTTCTGTTATTGTGGCTCTAAAAACCTTGGATTCAGCTAGCGCAGAATCCAATGCTACTCTAGCTTCAGCCTCTGCTGTCAGAGATCCCACATTATTTAATCTTTCCACTAGGTTTTCTCTTACATTTTCCTCTAATTCCTCTACTTGGTCATCTAACTGATCATCCAATCCAGTCTCATCTCCCCCCCCCCAACTAAATTGGAGGGACTCCGATCCTCCTGTTGTTCTTAATATCCCCCCAACTGTACATTTTCATTCTCCTCTCAGATTTGAACATCCCCCAAGAGTACAGGTACTTCCACTTCTTCTTCTGTTGGAGCACCAGCCAAAAGGACAGGTTCCTAGTTTATTTGAGTTTGACCTATGAATTGTTCCTAGGTTTGGTTCCTCTAAGCTAAGGCCCTTAAGATTATTAATTTGATTAGGCCATGATGGGTAAGGGAGGAGTTTGGATGCTTGGTTGTTCTGAAAAATCTCGCCATATGGTGTAGGTCTTTAAATAGATAAAATGGAATATTAGGTAATGCCCTATGGCATAAATGAGACAGTAGAGGAAGTTCAGAATTATAGACAGTCTGATACCTACCTTCGCAGGTGATATAATTTTTGAGGAAGACTGCTACTTGATCCCACGGTCGAGGCAGTGATTGTAACGCTATCCCTCACCTTGACTGACGAATTTGTTCCCCCTCTATCAAAAAATCCTGTACTGTGGCAGCATTGGGAGTTCTTTGGCCAAACCAGGCTCTTCCTACCTGAGGAAGGACAGTGACTTCAGCAACTATCACTTTAGAGACTTCTATATGTAACCCCTTAACCTCTTAGTGGGTTTCTATAAGATTTAAAGTGAATTGTAGAGATGTCTCTCGATGGAACCCATCCAGGCGTTGGAAAAATTCAATCCATCCTGCAACTTCAAAAATAGCAAAAACTTCATCATTTCTTCTCAATTCTCGTGTATTTGGAGGTTCGTGCCGATCTGGGATACCCATGTTCATTTTCCTTCTGAATTATTTATCATCCCAACAAATTGTAGGTCTTGACAATGGAGGTTAAAGCACAGAGTATGCGTGAATAGCAGAGATTGTAGTTGGGTAAATTCAGAAAGTTAAGACAGTCATGAGCATGGAATTCTTGGTAAAATTTATCCCAAATTAGGAAAGGGTGGCGGTTATAGGATAAGTTTGAATAGCCATTAATTCATGTGAGTGGAAAGTTAACGGTATGCAGGCGTAATGATGGGCATAAAAAGGTAGGCATGATTAATTCTGTCAAATCTAGTTAACGCTTAATCAAGTAGATAATCAGAACCATACCTTCATAAATATGCTATGAACCCTGACCTTTGAGGATAATAAAGCATGTGAAATGCAACCATTTAAATTTAAACATTGTTGCAGGCGTGCTGTCATGATCTTTTCTCCCAGCGGACCAAAACCATCTCGTCAATCCTGATAGAAACATAATGAAAGATGTAAAGTTGAAATTACTGGTAGTGGGAATTCTGGCCAGATATGGAGGAGTCTCGGTCATGAGCCATGGAAAAGTTAGCAAGTTTGGTGGAGTCACAGCCGTCAGAAAAGGTAAAAATGGGAAAAATTTAAATGGAGTCGCAGCTGACGGAATAGAAAAATGGCCAATATTTTACGGAGTTGTAGCTGTGCGAAACGGGAAAAGTGTGTTTTTTTACGGTGTTGCAGCTACAAATAAATGGAAAAATAGGCAAGGTTTTACGGTGTTGCAACTGCGCGGAATGGGAAAAGGGCGTTATTTTACGGTGTTGCAGCTGCAAATAAATGGAAAAATAGGCAAGGTTTTACGGTGTTGCAGCTGTGAAAAATAGGAAAAGGTCATTATTTTATGGTGCTGCAGTTGCAAATAAACAGAAAAAAGGCAAGGTTTTACGGTGTTGCAGCTGCGCGGGACGAAAAAATGGGTGATATTAAAAGTAGTTGCAACTGCGCAAAAAGGGAAAAGGTCATTATTTTATGGTGTTGTAGCTGCAAATAAACAGAAAAATAGGTAAGTTTTTATGGTGTTGTAGCTGTGTGGGATGAAAAAAGGGAAAAAAAAATTACGATGTTGCAGTTGCAAATAAACAGAAAAATAGGCAATTTTTTATAGTAATCGCAGCTGCAACCGACTGTTCATTGTTTATTTTTCTTCAAGGAGTTTCCTTCTGAACAAAGAAGTTGCAAAAGTCTGCCCATGGTTGTTAGGCCTGATCATGACCATTGCTCCTCAGGTACATCCCTGCACATATTCTTAAAAAAAAAATTGATCAAGCGCAAAGGAAAAAGAAAAAAAACATCAATTTATTTATGTACAAAAATTTGTGTGGCAATCACAGTGATTGTCTAAAGATTGACAGGGGAAGAGAAATATTCCTACCATTGTTATAACTGGTATTCTAAATCAGCTACAATATGTGAAGTGAACACGTCCTTCGAATTGGGCTTGTGGTACAGTCGCAACCTGTGACCATTAGCAAATAATGGTGCGCTATTCTCATCAATGGTGACCAGGAGGACTGTACCGTTGTCAAATACTATGTCTATCAGATATGGTCCCAACCATATTGTACGTAACTTACCTTTGAAGTCCCTTTTGAATCTTGAATCGTATAATAATGCTCAGTCTCCTTCGCAGAAGACTTTCTTTTTGATGAATAGATCGTGCCAGTTGGATCTCTGTTGTTGAATTAATACTGTCTGGTTCGGAGCAGCTAAATGCTTCTCATCAAGTTCATAAAATTGATTCAATCTACTCCTTTGGGATTCAATCACATCTAATTTTACCTCCATAGCTGTCTTCAAGGTCTTGATTTTGAATTCGATGGGGAAGACAACATTTTTTCCATACACCAAGTCATAAGGAGAGAAACCTATAGTATTGTGCCAAGTAGTACAATATGCCCACAATCCTTTCAGAAGTATATCGGCCCAATCTCTACGATGGATCCTACCTGTTTTGGTAAGGATAGCTTCAATAACTTTGTTAGTGCTTTCCACCTGTCCATTGGCCTAGGGATGGTATGGTGAAGCTATCTGGTGCTGAATATGGTACTTCTGTAGCAAAGCTTTAGATTTATGTGACACAAACTGAGGTCCTCCATCTGTAACCTCTTCCTTGGGTACTCCAAAATGAGTAAATATTTCTCCATACAGGAAACCTATTACAGCCTGGTCATTGGCTTTCACCAAATTGTTGGAGTAGATCCCCGTAGCTATAGGAAAAGCTGCCATTTTGGCGGATAGACAGTTTCGCGAAGATGAAGAGATAAGGTAAAGATACGACGTCGTAGCATGTTTCTAGCTACAGAGCAGAGCTAGAAACTATGACTACAAGGGTAGAGAAGTCAAAGAAGACGACAGTACCTAGCGGCCGAGAAGAGAGAGCTCACCCAGTGCATTCAAGGCAGCGGCGGAAGACAGGAGGGCTCAGCTACCCTCATAAAGGAAAAGGAGCAACGAGGCCGAGGTATTGAAGACGGACAGAACGGGAAGCGGTGCATAGTACCCATGGTCAGCGCTGGGAAGCATGGAATACTGAAGAGAGCAGTGGTGTGACAGAAAGCGGCTACCCCAAGTATAGATATGCCGACTATCACTAGTTAGGGTTTTTGGGTTACTGTTGGGACAGGCCCACAGTGTTGTAATGGCAAGACCTTCGAGCCGCCTATAAAGGGATGTATTTTGTATTGTAAAAGGGTTGGTTGGGTAGTTAACCAAGTAGACACTTAGACAGTTGTAATATAGAAGCTGAGCTCTGGTTCTGTTATCAGCAGTAGTTATCTTACTGTAACCAGTAGCTAGCTCATTGAGCATGTATGTAACAATTTGCAGGGATTGACAGAGAGAGAGAAATAGAGAGAATATTGTAAGAAGGCAATATAGAGATAGAGAAGAGATCTAGGAGAGAAGGGCTCCAGGCAGTGAGTGCGGAGTTACCTAGAATATCTCTAGCTGCATATGTGGTGCAGCAGAACTGTGTACTCTCTCAAGATATAATAAAACACAGTTCTGTGGATGTAGCTTCTACCCTGGAAGTCAACCACGTAAAATTAGAGTGTTATGTGATTGATTCATGTGATTGTATTTACTTGTTATATCTGTCGCTCATTGCGTGAACTTTTCTTACAGTTAAATGTATGTATGTGTTATTCAGTTTACAGCATTATAGAAGGATAAATGCAAGTTGAAGTCTTTAAGTATTCTGTATAAGGGTTTGTCTATGTTTCACTCAAGATAGTAAGAGTCGCAGTGTAAAGCAGCCTTGTATGTTGAGTCCTGTAAGTCAAACACAAGTAACGCTAGGTACGTTGAGCTGCAGTGGTAGGATATCGCAGGAAGGCAATATCGCACCATCAGAGGAGCTGTGGTGCGTGGTACCGCAGGTTGAGGATCGAGCGTAGGAGAGAGTTACGTGTTGGCCAGGACGTGGCGATGCGAGAAGGGCTAGAGTCATCGCGAGTAAGAGGAAATTGCACATCATGGAGAGAAATAGACCTCGCGGGCTGAGAAGAGCTACGAGATGCACACAGGATGCTACAGAACTTGTTCAAAGACACTTGAGTCTTTGGCCAACCCATTAGAATCACTTCGGGTGAGACTTCAGGCCGCTCCACGGTCTGTCGCTGAAAGGGCCAGTGAGCTAGGGGTGTTGTTGGTACATTACAGTAAACCCGGGTCTGCCCATAGCGACCAAGAAATGGTTCCGTTGTCGGTTTTGAACAAACTGAGCACTAATGTTCTATTGGCATCCTACTAGAGACGAACTCAACCAGTGGGTTGGGTCTAAGGATAAAGAGTTTGCTTAACACGAGAACAAGAGTCCTAGACTGAGTATAGAGGATTGGTTGCAAAAACATATCTTTACAGACCTGCATACGATATTTTTTGCGACCTATGGAAACGAGCTTTACGACTGGTTATCAAAGTTGACTGATAAGAACATATTCAAGAATAAAAGAAACATTGTCACGAAACTGGAGCTGATTCAGACCGTGAAGAACCTTGATAATTAGATTACGAGGACAGTATACTTCTAGCTTGCGAGTGTGCTAGAAGGCTTCGTCACAGAGTTTACAGTTGAACAGAGAAAAAGCTTCAGCGAGGCTAAGCGGTACTTCTTCAAAGGATATCGCGGTAAGTACCTAAAATCTTTAAACTTGTCCATTAGGATGTTATTACATGAAAAAGGAGTAATGGATATGGTTTCAGATCAATAAGTTAACAAACTGTAATGTCACAAGAGTTTGAGAGTGATTTCGATGACAATGGACGTACACATAGTGGAAAGAAATACAAAGTAGATTTCAGATCTCCCATATTTGAAGACAGTTCAGATAGTACTAGACAGCAGAGTCATAGCCATACAAATAGAACAGAAGGGGGTATCCCTTACCACCCTTATACCCCATAGAAACAGATCGGGACTCAGAACAATCCCGTAGGAACTCCATCTAGTAGCTCACAGATAGTACATACTACCGCTACGTCACCTCCACCTACACCGCCGAGTGGTAGTAACACAGCAAATCAACATCCACCACGTAGAAATATAATGGGGGATAATATGAAGCTACCTATCTTTAAGGGTACAGGGGCAGAGGACCCAGAGCAGCATTGGTTTCTATGTGAAGCCGTGTGGACCATTAAAGCAATCAATGATGATAATATTAAACTTGTACAGTTGGTCACCACACTGAGAGAACGAGCCTTAACATGGTATATGAAGTATACCTCAGCGATACCCAGAACACTTGTTCAGGTCAGGACCACCATGATTAAAGAGTTTAAGAAACCTAAGTCTAAGTCACAGTGCATTACAGAGCTCAAAGACATCAAACAGTTACCTACATAGTCAATGTGGGACTTTGATTAGAAATTTAAAGCCCTTATAGACCAAGTTAGCTTTGAGTTTGCACCGGAGCAGCATAAGGAATGGTTTATTGCAGCCCTACTCCCTCACATCAGACTGCCATTAATGGAGCAGAAACTCCAGACGCAGGATGACGCATTGGAGATGGTGATGAAACTAGAGGCTTCACCTCTAGCTGAAACCAACACAGGTATGACAAACCTGCAAAACCAGTTGGCTAATCTCACGTTACAGATGCATGAGATTAGAAAAGGAAAAGAGGTTGTGCAAGACATATGGTGCGTAAAGTGTAAAGCACAAGGCCATACTAAAGAAAACTGTCCAGTATTTGTAGAATATCTAGCAACGGGGGCTCCTAACCCCTTACCACAGACCCATGGGCCGTGGTGTGAAATATGCAAAACAAGAGGACATCTACCTCAGCAATGCCCTCTACTTCGAAAGTACGTGTAGACACCTAAGAACTTATACTGCGTCTTCTACAATTCCGTAGGCCATGATGAACACGATTTCTGAGCCTATGATCTCATGGTCGGGAGCAGGCAAGACTTGTACAGAGTCCAATCAGAAACACAGGGTCCAGCAGCAGGACCACAGCATGATCCGGCTCATGTTGGCCATGGAGGAGTATTCAGAGGATGAGGACATGGAGGAGGCTTTGGCCGTGGAGAAGGCTTTGGCCGTGGTCATGGACCAGTTACTTGTTACAACTGTGGAGTTGTAGGACATTATGTTAGGTACTGTCAGAGCCCCGCCACCACATGCAACTATTGCAAATCTTACGATCACACTATAGAATAATGTCCTACCTTGATAACCAAGATCAGAGAACCTAAGCCAGCAGCACACCAGAACATCCAGCTTATCTTTGCCGAGCAGAAGCAGCCAGAACCAAGAGTCAACATTGTGACTCGTAGCGGTGCTTCCACTAATGGGACATCGCAGGATACCGAAAAGAGCATAGGTCAGGAGTGGGTGCACAAAGCTACTAACAAAGCAACACCACTTGACCTACAGAAGAATAAACAGACATTTCAGGAATCTAAGACTTTCTTTGATGACCCTATGTAGCAAGGATCGCAGGTACCATCGTCTAGGGGCATACCGCAGCAAGCACCTTGTGGCGTTAGCCCTGTATAGATATCGTAGGCTACCACATCGGGTGCTTGCGACGAGGACGAGTTGGCAGGAAGTGTACAATCCTTCCTGTGGAGTTGTTTAAAACTCGTGAGAAATGAGAAAGCTATCGGAGAACTTCAGCGCATCATAGATCAATGTCATCCATCATCTTCCATGAGCAGTGCACATCATGCTATTCATAATATTATGGGACATACAAGAACAAGAAGAGAGATGTGACTCATAGCACAGGTTGGAGAATTTGAAATGGATGAGGTGATCCTAGATCTAGGATCAGAGGTAAATGTTCTGACTAAGCAGACATGGGAATAGATGGGTAGCCCTAAGTTAGTCATATCGCTTATCCATCTGAGATTAGCTAATCAGTAGCGAGTATCACCCCTGGGTCGATTACCGCAGGTGCCAGTTGACATTGACGGAGTTCGCAGCTCTACGGACTTTGAAGTTATAGAAATCATTGGTGATAGTAGACCGTATCCAGCTCTACTAGGTATTGATTGGGCAATCGATAACATGGCCGTTATCGACTTAAAGAGAAGACAAATGACCTTTGACGACGCACAGATTCGGGTCATCGCACCGTTAGATCCTCTTCAGGGTCCTAGATACATTGAAAATATCCGAGTAGAGGAAGAGGCACGTAAAATGGAGAGTCTCTATCAGATGACTGTGAACCAGAATGACTACATCAATCCAACCACAGAAGGGAACATTAGTTGGCGATGTGACAGCTCATGCGCATCGGATTCGGATGTTGGTCTAGAGAACTGGCAGAACAGACTTTACGAAGTCTCAGTGCGCAGATGCGCATACATGACTAAGTCACTGCGATGGATTGGCGCAGAGATCAACGAGATTCCATCATTTCACGGTCTAACAGATATCCAGGACTTTCTCATGCAATTTGAACAACAAATTCCTCACGAGCAGAGGATTGCAGCTATGGACCTTGCAGTACGAGCCACACCTGCAAGATGGTGGTATGCACATAAAGAGAATATCGCATCATGGCATGATCTTAAGAGATTGATGGCGATCAGATTCTCTACCGACAGAGAGTATGTCCAGCAGAGATACACAGGAGAAAGTGACCCCAGGTCACATATTCAGACGTGTGAACAGAATTGGTCGGACATTCCCGAGGATGAATGGGTTCACCGATTCATTCACACTTTGGATACAGTTCCAAGGAACTAGTACACAGAGACTGAAATGCGCAAGGGAATGACTACATAGCCACTTATGATAGACAACTTTCTACTCACCTTTGCTTTTGAATCTGAGCATCCAAGTGTTGATCAGGCCCTAGATGTAATAAAGATTAAGATATTTGAGGATTGTACCATATCAGTGTCAGCTCAACCTGAGTGGGCCATCCAGTTAGAAGAGGCGCTAGAGTGTTATAACTTTGTATCAAAACCAGAGGAGGAGGATGAGGATCCTCACAACATCAACATTCCAGAGTCAGAGGGGACTCATGATGTTGATGGACCGAAGGTACAGATTCTAGCAATCATAGAACCGATCAAGATTAAACAGATCAATATTGCCACAGACACAGAACCAAAGTTTGCCTCTATTGGAGACTATTGGAACGATGAAACAGTCAGACAGATTGCAGACTTGCTACATGATTACCAGGACCTATTTCCCACCAAGTTCACATAGATGAAGGGAATAGTTGGAGACTTGGGAGTAATGAGGATACCATTGAAAGAGGATGCTAGACCAGTTAAGCAGCATCCATATAGATTAAATCCGTGCTATAAAGAAAAATTTAAGGATGAGATCGATAAGATGCTAGCGGTAGGCATCATTGAGCTCATAGAAGAGAGTGAATGGGTTAGTCCCATGGTCGTGCAAGAAAATAAAACCAAAGGAGACATCAGGATCTGTGTCGACTTGTGTAAACTCAATGATGCATCACTTCATGATCCATTTCCGACACCTTTCACTGATGAAGTGCTAGACAATGTGGGAGGACAGGAGGTCTACTCCTTCACTGATGGCTTTTTAGGCTATCACCAGATCAAAATCCATCCAGAATATCGACATAAGACCACTTTTGCAACAGAATGGGGCTCATTCCAGTATACGGTAATGCCCTTTGGTCTTAAGAATGCACCAGCTATCTTTTCTAGAGTAGTAGTTGCTGTATTTAAAGAATACATCCATAAATTCTTAGAAGTTTATTTTGATGATTGGACTGTATTTGGATTAATTGACAAGCACATAGGATATTTAAGACTGATGCTAGAAAAATGTAGGCAGTACCAAATTTCTCTAAACTTGAAAAAATGTATATTCTATGCGCCATTCGATATTTTGTTGGGTCACATTGTTTGTAGACAAGGCTTGATGGTAGATCTCGCAAAGATTGCCATCATTGTAAATATTCCAGCACCCAACTCAGTCAAACAAATGAGGACAGTACTTGGTCATACCGAGTACTACAGAAAATTCATCAAGGGATACGCAAAGATTACAGCACCGATGGAAAAACTGTTAAAGAAAGATGTAAAATTCCTATGGAATGAGGAATGTCAGGAGAGTCTATACACACTTAAAGAGAAGATGGTTACAGCACCCATCTTAGTATTTCCATACTGGACTAAGCCGTTTCATGTACATGTGGATGCATCTGGCATCGCACTAGGGATTGTTTTAACGCAACCAGGAGAAGGAGGTATCGATCATCCTATCGCATACTCCAGTAGAAAGATATCAACGGCAGAAAAGAACTACACCACGACAGAAAGAGAAGGCTTAGCTATGGTGTATGTGCTACAGAATTTCAGGCACTACCTGTTGGGTGCCTCATTCAAGATGTTTATTGACCATTCTGCATTGAAGTACTTGGTCAATAGCCCAGTGTTAGGGGGGAGAATCTGCAGATGGTTACTCCTCTTTCAGGAGTATGATTTTGAAATCATTGTGAAACTAGGAAGATTGAACACCGGACCGGATCATCTGTCGCGGATAGACTCAGGAGAAGAGCCAAGTAATCTAGAGGACAACTTGCCCGATGCGCAACTGTTTTCTATTCAGATCGGAGATGAGTACTATGCTGATATCATTTACTTTCTCACTACATGATGGGCACCTGATGAGTTTACTAAGCATCAAAAGAGGAAGTTGGTTGTTAGAGCAGTAGAATTCACCCTGATCGTGGGATAGTTATACAAGTTAGGTCCAGATGAAGTCCTGCGCAGATGTGTGATGCCGCATGAAAAAGAGGCCATTATCAGAGAAGCACATTCCGGTACCGCAGGAGGTCATTTCGCAGGAAAGCCGACTGCGCAGAAAATCCTGACCGCAGGATTATGGTGGCCTACTTTACATAAGGATACTAAGGACTTTTACAGATGCTGTAATATCTGCCAGAGGGTAGGAAAACCTTCGCAAAGAGATGAAATGCCACTGCGACCGCAGATTACGCTGCGCACATTTGACAAGTGGGCTATAGAATTTGTGGGTCCTATCAACCCACCAGGAAAACGAACTAGTGTGAGATACATCATCACAGGAACATAATACCTCACCAGATGGGCAGAGGCCAAAGCAGTAAGAAATTGTGATGCTGCTACAGCTGCACAGTTCGTCTTTGAGAACACCATCAGTAGATTTGGATGCCCAGTAATTTTGATGAGTGATTAAGGCACGCACTTTTTGAACCACACCATTGAGGCCTTGACGGAAGAATTCCAGATACAGCACCATAAGAGCACTCCCTACCACCCACAAGCTAATGGTACGATGGAGGCCTTTAACAAGATTCTAGAAAACGCTCTTACTAAGATCTGCAACAGCCAAAGGAATGATTAGGACCTCAGGGTTAATGTTGTGTTGTGGTCTTATAGAACGACATGTAAGAAACTTACAGGACATACACCTTTCAGCTTGGTGTATGGGCAGGAGGTTGTTATCCCTATGGAGTATATTATGCCCAGTCTAAGAATTGCTCAGATCACTGGGATGGCTGATATAGACATGGTGCATGAAAGGCTAGCACAGCTACTTGCATTAGAGGAAGACAGATTCATCGCCGGATTCCATCGGAAAGTGCAGAAGGCACGAGAAAAATCTTGGCATGACAGACACATTAAGAGTAAGACTCTTCAGATCGGAGACCTAGTACTCCTCTATCACAGTAAATTTATTAAGTTTCCAGGGAAGTTCAAGACACATTGGTTGGGGCCATATCAGATACAGCAAGTTACAGAGGGAGGAGCCATTCAGCTCAACAAACTAAATGGGGAGCTTCTTCCCACATTGATTAATGGCAGTAGGCTTAAGCTTTATAGTGCTAGCCACTCCATACCCCAGCCTTAACTCAGACAGCTTAGAGGATGCAAATGTCTAGTGTAGTTGAAAGGAGGCATCGCACCGGGAATTAGTCTACACCAGCAGGTATTCTAAGTATAAGGAATCGCATCAAGACGGTTCATTTTACGCAAGACATTAAGCGGCTTGCGGGAAAAAAAAAACTGTTTAAAGTTTTTTTGAGCAGGTGATGCGGTGGGGCATCGCAGCAACGTGATGTTTGTCTGTGCCACATATCCAGTTTTGAAAAACAACAAAGGGCCAGTCAAGTCGCCTTCTGACACGCAGTTAATGAAGAAATGACCGGTATACCTTACCGTAGATTTGGAAACAGCATATTCAATTTTCCATATTTGGTAAATCTTTGACGAGACCGGCGCCTGCACACACAGGGTTAGAGGGAAATTTGATCGAATTTCAGCATTTAATAAGGATCAAAACGACAGGTGTGGCCTCATCCATGCATTAATACCACCAACGGGTTCATTCTAGCTGATCGTTGCGTCCAGGATTATAGCCTTTAGCATAAAAGCAGAGATCATTCATTCAGGACAGTTAATTTTGCGAGAGCTGAGAGCTATAGAGTAACTTGTTAAGTGTTCCCTAGGCAGAGCTAATTTCATTACAGAGTGCTGTGATTTCCCTATTTCGCAACCATTGCCAATCCAAAGTATTCCACCAAGTGGGTTCTGTCTGAGGAGGAACCTATAGAAGACATTTTGGAAAGGCTCGAGCATGGAGGCCTTGTGTCCGCTATGGCGACACCACCCAAGAGTATGAAACCAGGTTCATCACAGGTCAGACAGCTACCAAGGATGAGGAGTCAAGATCAGACAGTAGACGAGTCCAATCTCGAATAGCGAAAAATGAAAAGGAGGAAAGTAAAAGTGAGAAACAGGAAAAGAAGACAAACTCGGATGGTTGTGCACGTGGAGTTTCCCAGAAGATCTCACAGAAAGAAAAAAGGACCAAGAAACAGGCATCCGAGATGCAGAAAAACAAAAGCAAAAAGGAAAGGAACGAAGTTTCTCGGAATGGAATTCAAATCCTGTATAGTTGGTACGAACGGATCCAGACTGAATGAAATATTTGAAAAGGCTAGAGGATACAGATTTTCCTTGTGATAAAAGTTCTAACCCAAATAAAGATGAAAGGATATCTATGGAAGGATTCTCAAAAGCTTAAGATCCTTCAGGTCTCGTAAGCGATGAGAGCAAGACCATGAAAATAAGGGAAGGACAGATAAGAGATCCCAACGAACTAAGTTACAGAACCTATGGAGAACGAAGTCCTAGGACTTCGGCAGAAACTTAGAAATACTTCGCAGGAAGCCAAGGAGAAGCTACAGCAGGAGAAGCCCGCTGGTAGTGGCTCGAGGATCAGCCACAAGTAAGTGTTAGGGGACTGTTGGAGTAGAGCCCCGCAGCTACAGGAAAAGCTGCCATTTTGGCAAATAGATAGGTTGGCGAAGATGAAGAGATAAGGTAAAGATACGACACCGTAGCATGTTTCTAGCTGCAGAGCAGAGCCGGAAACTATGACTATAGGGGCAGAGAAGTCAAAGAAGATGACAGTACCTAAGTGGCCGAGAAGAGAGAGCTCACCCACTACATTCAAGGTAGCGGCGGAAGACAGGAGGGCTTAGCTACCCTCATAAAGGAAAAGGAGCAACGAGGCCGAGGTATTGAAGACGAAGGACAGAATGGGAAGCAGTGCACAGTACCCATGGTCAGCGCTGGGAAGCATGGAAGACTACAGAGAGCAGTGGTGTGACGAAAAACGGCTACCCCAAGTACAGATATTCCAACTGTCACTCGTTAGGGTTTTTGGGTTACTGTTGGGAAAGGCCCATAATGTTGTAATGGCAAGACCTTCGGGCCGCCTATAAAGGGATGTATTTTGTATTGTAAAACGGTTGGTTGGGTAGTTAACCAAGTAGAGACTTAGACAGTTGTAATATAGAAGCTGAGCTCTGGTTCTGTTATCAGCAGTAGTTATATTACGGTAACCAGTAGCTAGCTCATTGAGCATGTATGTAACAATCCGCAGGGATTGACAGAGAGAGAGAAAGAGAGAGAATATTGTAAGAAGGCAATATAGAGATAGAGAAGAGATCTAGGAGAGAAGGGCTCCAGGCAGTGAGTGCGGAGTTACCCAGAAGATCTCTAGCTGCATATGCGGTACAGCAGAACTGTGTACTCTCTCAAGATATAATAAAACACAGTTCTGTGGATGTAGCTTCTACCCTGGAAGTGAACCACGTAAAATCAGTGTTATGTGATTGATTTATGTGATTGTATTTACTTGTTATATCTTTCACTCATTGCGTGAACTTTGCTTACAGTTAAATGTATGTATGTGTTATTCAGTTTACAGCATTATAGAAGGATAAATGCAAGTTGAAGTCTTTAAGTATTCTATATAAGGGTTTGTCTATGTTTCACTCAAGATAATAAGAGTCGCAGTGTAAAGCATCCTTGTATGTTGAGTCCTGCAATTTGAACACAAGTAATGCTAGGTACGCTGAGCCGCAGCGGTAGGATATCACAAGAAGGCGATATCGCACCATCAGAGGAGCTATGGTGCACGGTACTGCAGGTTGAGGATCGGGCGTAGGAGAGAGTTACGTGTTGGCCAGAACGCGGAGATGCGATAAGGGCTAGAGTCATCGCGAGTAAGAGGAAACTGTGCATCGCGGAGAGAAATAGACCTCATGGGATGAGAAGAGCAGCGAGACACACACAGGATGCTACAGAACCTGGTCGAAGACACTTGAGTCTTTGGCCAACCCATTAGAATCACTTCGGGTGAGACTTTAGGCCACTCCGTGGTCTGTCGCCGAAAGGGCCAGTGAGCTAGGGATGTTGTTGGTACATTACAGTAAACCCGGGTCTGCCCATAGCGACCAACACAAAGCCACAGCTTCTACCCATTTTTTCATGTAGTTAGTACAAACTAAGATGTAGGATTTCTTCCTAGAATGAGGGTTGATAGGGCCAACAAAATCTAAGGCCCATCTGTCAAAAGGTTCAACCACCAACTGTGGTTGAAGAGGCATTTGATCCAATCTGTTAGGTTGGCCAATCCTCTAGCAGTTGTCACAAGAATGGACATAATTTTTTTCATCCCTGAAAATTGTTGGCCAATAATGTCCCATTCTCAATACCTTGTGACCTATCCTCCTATCTGCAAAATGTCCCCCACATGGCTCATCATGGCAGGCCTTCAGAATATGGAAGATTTCATCTTCTCTTACACATCTTTTGATCTCAAGATCAGGGCCTGTGTAGAAGAGATGACCACCTATCCAGCAATACCTGGCACTTTGTTGAATAATTTTTCTCTTCTCTTTTTTTGACAAATGTGTCGGAAGCTTCCCTGTAGCCAAGTAGTTAGCAACATCTGCATACCAAGGGGAATGAGCTGAAACTGCAAACAAGTGTTCATCTAGAAAAGAGTCCTCAATAGGCATATTATCATCACTGTTAGTAAAACGAGAAAATAAATCAGCAACAAGATTTTATTTTCCAGGTCTATCTATAATAGTAATATCAAATTCCTGTAATAATAACATCCATCTAGTTATCCTAGCATTTGTAACAGGTTTATTCATTAGATACTTGATGGCTGAGTGGTCAGTGTGTACAAAGGTGGGATATCCAGTGATGTAGTTTCTAAATTTGTTAATGGAGTAGACAATGGATAAAAAATCATTCTCTTTAACAGTATAATTAAGTACAGCAAGGGCCAAGTTTTTGTAATGTAATAGACTACATAGGGTGCTTGACCATCCTATTGTCCTAATACTTCTCCAATGGCAGTGTCAGAGGCATCTGAAGAAATGTGAAAAGGAAGGGCCCGATTGGACCCCCTTAAGATGGGAGTTGTAGATAGATTCTCCTTAAGTTTAATAAATGATGTCTGGCAAGCATCATTCCAAATAAATTACATATCCTTCATTAACAAAGAAAACAAACGAGAAGCAAGTTTGGAAAAGTTTTATATAAATATTCTATAATAACCAGCATGACCTAAGAAGCTACGTACCTCTTTCTGTGTTCCAAGAGTGGGTATATTTTCAATTACCCTTATTTTGGAGAGATCTACTTAGATACCATCAGCAGAGATAAAGTGCACCAGAACTACACCCTCGCTCATCATCATGTGGCACTTTTCAGTGCTCAAGGATTGCTAGGTTTGCTCACAGTGTGTTGATACCTTTTCTAAATTTTGTAGCGCCTCTTCAAAGTCACTGCCATAAGGAGTAAAATCATCCATGAAAATCTCCATACTGTCATTAACCATCTCCTAAAAGATGCCAATCACAGCTCTCTGAAAAGTGGCAGGTGCATTACACAAACCAAAGGGGAGTAATTTGTATGCAAAAGTACCCCAGGGACAGGTGAAAGTGGTTTTGTCTTGGTATTTTGGAGCAATCTGAATTTGATTGTACCCACTAAACCCATCCAAAAAGGAGAAGAACTTCTTCCCAGATAGGGTGTCTAGTACCTGATCAATGAAATGCAAGGGGAAGTGGTCTTTTTGAGTTGCCTTAGTTAATTCTCTATAATCTATGCAAACTCTCCACTTCCTATTCTTCTTGGGTACTATCATGAGTGGATAAATCCACTCAATGTCTGAGATCGGGTATATAAATCCTGCTTCCAAGAGTTTTTGAATTTCCTCTTTCACTATGTCCCTAAGGTTGGGATCCATTCTTCGTTGTGGCTGGCACACAGGTCAAGAGTCGCTTTTGATGTAAATATGGTGAGGGAACAGATTAGAAGGGATACCCTTCATATCTGTGTACTCCCAGGAAAATGGAC
Source organism: Pseudotsuga menziesii (assembly GCA_001517045.1). Taxonomy (NCBI): domain Eukaryota; kingdom Viridiplantae; phylum Streptophyta; class Pinopsida; order Pinales; family Pinaceae; genus Pseudotsuga; species Pseudotsuga menziesii. Next base: position 109,019 of record LPNX010137071.1, read on the forward strand.
CCTTATGTTTTTTTAGGAGAGTGATTAAACGTTCCTATTCCTTAGGAGCAAGATTGGGATTGATATTCAACGTTTTTCCAGGCTCTATCTCGACTGCAACACTTTTCAAACTTTTCAACACTAGAACTATGTGAGTATCACTTACTAATGTCTCCTCTGTGAGATTTTCTTGTTCTTCTTCACCTACAGTGCCATTTAGGATCTGATATATTTGTTTATAAACAGAAGTGGGTTCACTGATGAAATTATTGATGGCATCGTCTTCTGTTTCATCTTTGAAAGTCCAAGCCTTCCCTATTGTTAACAATGGTTGAACACCCTCCTCTTCCTCTAGCTCCATCCATAATGGAGTTTCATCTTCTAGGCTCGACCGCGCTAGAGGATACAAGGTGAGGTTTTTCATTTTGGTTCCATCTGAAATGGTCATAGACCCTAACCGACAGCTGATGTAGGAATCCGTTGTGGCTAGCTAGGGTCTTCCCAAGATAAGCAGTTATTCCCCCAGCTACGACTTAGGATGTAAAACCAAGAAGTCAGTAGGGTATTCCCATGAGTCAACTGAGACTACGAGGTCATTCAAGATTCCCTTAGGTTTGATGGTGGACCTGTAAGTGAGTTCTAGAATGGTAAGGGTTGGCCTGAGATTAGTGAGCCCATTTTTTTGTACAGTTTCTATAGTCATGACATTAATTGCTACGCCTAAATCTACCAGCACATTCAGTATCTGCATGTTCCCAATTTGCATGGTGACAATGGGATTCCCAGGATCATCGTATTTGGACAGAAGGGTTTTTCCCATTATCAGTTCAGATATTTTCTCTATGACATGGATAGTGGGAGGATCCTTAGATTTTCTACCTGGTTTTCTTACACATAGATCCCAGACAGTTTTGGCATATACAGGCACATCATGAAGGGCCTACAGCAATGGAATTTTGACATAGAGGTTTTTTAACTCTCCTAAGAGGTTAAATTGAGGTTGTCCCACTGCTTTCTATAATGTTAGTCTTTCAGGGTATGGTGGTTCTCTAAACGACTGTGTAGGTTGTGTCTCAATTGCTAATTCCTTTTTTGTTTCAGTCGGTGTCTCGGTAGGACTTTCATCATCCTCAATAATGGGAATCGTTCCATTCGATGAGTATTGTTGATTCATCCTTTCTTCAAACACAGAGGATGGAACATACTCGATGACTAAAGGTTCCACTACTCTCCCTGATCGTAGGCATATATCATTACAGGAGATGGGAGTAATGGAATAAGTGCCATGTTGGCAGTCTCAAACTAGTAGACTTCTTTATTGTTTGGGCTTGGTTTAGGTTGAGCGGGCAGCTGAGGACGTATAGGAATGTGAGGTACAACATTGTTCTTAAGTTGCAGCTATGCCTGCTGGTACTATTGGTATGGTTGAGGATGCTGTTGAGGAGGGTATTATTGATGTGGGAATTGTTGATGTGGAAACTGTTGAGGAGGTTGATTATGGGGAAACTAGTTTCCTGGATGGAAGTTCCTCCACCTAGGAGACCAATAATTTTGTTGGTTTGGTGACTGTGTCCAAGAGTTCCAGGAGTTAAACTCTTGCATCAGAGGTTGAGAAGGATACCATTGATGGTTGGAATAAGATGAAGGGAATTGTGTATTCGTGTGATGCATATTATTGCAATTATTCATTTTATTTGAAAATGGAAAAGAGTCTGGAGTCATACCTTGATTTCGACGTTGCCAAGGCTTTTTCTGGGTAATGAAGTAGGCTGGAGCATTCCTTTGTATCATGGTTCAGCTCACAAAGCTTACACACTTCTACTTTATCGAGTTGGAACTCCTTTAGGGGATATTTCTTCCGACATTTAGGGCAGAATACAACTAGTGTTAGATCTTCTACTGCTTGTTTCTGCTTTTCCCTCAGGACATCTATTTCTGAGGAGATGGAGCTCATCATTTCTGTCTTGAAATTCTGGAGGAGGTTTCCTATTTCTTCCCAGGTGGCTCCTCCATTAGATGACTTCTATGTTATGTCGAAGACATCTCATTCTAGTTTATCTTGGTTGTCCCATTTGTTGTTCCTGGAAGATCCTATGGAATACCTCTTGTATAATTCAATAATCTTTTCAAAGGATTCCTTTGAGATGTCCCCCTTTCCTAATAGGTTCAACATGTCTAGGAAGTCTTCCCTAATCCCATGAAGTAGGATTATCTTGAGCACATCTAACCCCATATTATTCTGTCCATCTCTTTGCACATTGTACAGCAGCCTCTCAACAAAATCTTCCAAGATTTCTTCATCCCTTTGTACCATCTTGAACAATTCTTCTCTTTTATCCTTGGTATTGTGGTACTCCTGATATTTTTCTAGGAACACCTATTTCATTCAGTCCCAGGTGGTGACAGTTCCACTGTTGGAGTAGGGTCCCGCAGCTACAGGAGAAGCTGCCATTTTGGCGGATAGATATTTTTGGCGAAGATATAAGAGATAAGGTAAAGCTACGAAGTCATAGCATGTTTCTAGCTGCAAATCAGAGCTGGAAACTGTGACTATCGGGAGAGAGAAGTCAAACAAGATGACAGTACCTCAGCGGCCGAGAAGAGAGAGTTCACCCACTGCATTCAAGGCAGCGGCAGAAGACAGGAGGGCTCAGCTACCCTCATAAAGAAAAAAGGGCAACAAGGCCAAGGTATTAAAGATGAAGGACAGAAAGGGAAGCGGCGCCCAGTACCCATGGTCAGCGTCGGGAAGCATGGAAGACTGCAGAGAGCAGTGGTGTGACGAAAAGTGGCTACTCCAAGTACACATACGCCGACTGTCACTAGTTAGGGTTTTGGGTTACTGTTGGGACAGGCCCATAGTGTTGTAAATGGCGAGACCTTCGGGCCGCCTATAAAGGGATGTATTTTGTATTGTAAAATGTTAGCCAGTTAGTCATTGGGTCTTTTAGCTAGTCAGACAATTAGAGAGTCAGTTGATCTGTTAGCTCATAGACACTTGTGCTCTGGTTCTGTATTTAGTCTATAGTATCTTACTGTAACCAGCAGCTGGCTCATAGAAGCATGTATGTAACAATCCGCAGGGATTGACAGAGAGGGAGAGAGAGAGAGAGAGAGAGAGAGAGAGAGAGAGAGAGAATATTGTAAGAAGGCAATATAGAGAAAGAGAAGAGATCTAGGAGATAAGGGCTCCCGGCAGTGAGTGCAGAGTTACCCAGAAGATATCTAGCTGTACAATAGGTTGCAGCAGAACTGTGTACTCTCTCAAGATATAATAAACACAGTTCTGTGGACGTAGCTTCTACCCTGGAAGTGAACCACATAAAACCAGTGTGTTATGTGATTATTTCATGTGATTGTGCTTTACTTAGTTGATATCTGTTATCTGTTACATGAATGTTGCATATCAGTTAGTAAATGTTTGTATGTCTCATTCAGTTACAGCATTATTGAAGGTTAAAGGTGGATTTACATGTATCAAGTGTATGCATATGAGTTTATCAGTGCTTGTTTCACACAGTAATAAGTCATTCTGTTAAAGTGTTTCCAGTATACTTATTCGAACAATAAGTATAGTTGAGGTAGAGTGTGTTGAACTGTGGAAGCTCACGTCAGATTTTTTAATATATTGTTGAAAGTTAGCCAAGTCATTCCACCCAGTGCAATAGCCTTTCACCGTGAGGGTCGCAGTGGGCCGTACTATAGTATATATCGCATTGACAGTAGGCGATATCGCACCATCAGAGGATTTGCGGTGTGAGATAGCGCAGATCACGGGTTAAGCGGAAGAGAGATTTGCACATCGCTAGAGTAGCTACAATGCGATAGGAGTCCTTGCCCTGTCAGAACCTGTGAGGAAAAGAGACTGTGCGTTGCGGAGAGAGACCTCGTTGGCTAAGAAGAGTTGCGAGACACCAAGATGCTATAGAACCTGGTCGAATACACTTGAGTCTTTGGCCAACCCATTAGAATCACTTCAGGTGAGACTTCATGCCACTCCACGGTCTGTCGCCGAAAGGGACAGTGAGCTAGGGGTGTTGTTGGTACATTACAGTAAACCCGGGTCTGCCCATATAACCAACAAATGGTTCTGTTGTCGGTTTTGAACAAACTGAGCACTGATGTTCTGTTGGCATCCTACTAAAGATGAACTCAACCAGTGGGTTGGGTCTAAGGAGAAAGAATTTGTCGAACAAGAGAACAAGAGTCCTAGACTGAGTACAGAGGACTGGTTACAAAAACATATCTTTACAGACCTGCATACGACATTTTTTGCGACCTATGGAAATGAGCTTTATGACTGGTTATCAAAGTTGATTGATCAAAGCATATTCAGAAAGAAAAGAAACATTGTCTGGACACCGGAGCTGATTCAGGCCGTGAAGAGCCTTGATAATCCCATTACGAGGACAGTATACTTCTGTCTTGTGAGTGTGCTAGAAGGCTTCATCACAAAGTTTGCAGTTGAACAGAGAAAAATCTTCAGCGAGGCTGAGCGGTACTTCTTCAAAGGATATCGCGATAAGTACGTAAACTCTTTAAACTTGTCCATTAAGATGTTATTACATGAAAAAGGAGTAATGGATATAGTTTCAGACCAATAAGTTAAGAAAGTGTGATGTCACAAGAGTTTGAGAGTTATTTTGATGACATTGGATGTACACGTAGTGGAAAGAAATATAAAGTAGATTTCAGATCTCCCATATTTGAAGACAGTTCAGATAATACTAGACAATAGACTCATAGTAATACAGAAAGAATAGAAGGGGGTATCCCTTACCACCCTTATACCCCGCAGAAAACAATCGAGACTCAGAACAATCCCTTAGGAACTCCATCTAGTAGCTCGCAGATAGTACATACTACCGCTACATCACCTCCACCTACACCGCTGAGTGGTAGTAACACAGCAAACCAACATCCACCACGTAGAAATAGAATGGGGGATGATATGAAGTTACCTACCTTTAAGGGTACAGGGGCAGAAGACCCAGAGCAGCACTGGTTCCTATGTGAAGCCGTGTGGACCATTAAAGGAATCCACGATGATAATATTAAACTTGTACATTTGGTCACCACACTTAGGGAATGAGCCTTAACATGGTATATGAAGTATACCTCAGCGATACCCAGAACACTTATACAGGTCAAGACTGCCATGATCAAAGAGTTTAAGAAACCTAAGTCTGAGTTGCAGTGTATCACAGAGCTCAAAGACATTAAACAGTTACCTACAGAGTCAGTATGGGACTTCGATCAGAAATTCAAAGCCCTCATAGACCAAGTCAGCTTTGAGTTTGCGTCGGAGCAGCATAAGGAATGGTTTATTGCAGCACTACTCCCTCACATCAGACTGCCATTAATGGAGCAGAAACTCCAAACGTAGGATGATGCGTTGGAGATGGCGATGAAACTAGAGGCTTCACCTCTAGCTGAAACCAGCACAGGTATGACAAACCTACAAAACCAGTTAGAAAATCTCACGTTACAGATGCATGAGATTAGAAAAGGAAAAGAGATTCCACAAGACATATGGTGTATCAAGTGTAAAGCACAAGGCCATACTAAAGACAATTGTCCAGTGTTTGTTGAATACTTAGCAAGTGGGGCTCCTAACCCCTTAGCACAAACTCAAGGGCCATGGTGTGAACTATGCAGAACAAGAGGACATACACCTCAGCAATTTCCTTTACATTAGAAGTACATACAGACACCTAAGAACTTATACTGTACCTTCTGTAAGTCAGTAGGACACGATGACCATACCTGTAGAGCCTATGATCTCATGTTAGACAGAAAACATGACTTGTATAGAGTCCAATCAGAGACAGAAGGTCCAGCAGCAGGACCACAGCATGATCCGGCTCATGTTGGCCATGGAGGAGGATTCAGAGGACAAGGTCGTGGAGGAGGCTTTGGCTGTGGAGGAGGCTTTGGCCATGGAGAAGGCTTTGGCCGTGGTGGTGGACCAGTCACTTGTTACAATTGTGGAGTTGTAGGACATTATGCTAGGGAATGTCAGAGCCCCACTACGACATGTAATTATTGCAAATCTTACAATCATGCTATAGAAGAATGTCCTACCTTGATAGCTAAGATCAGAGAACCTAAGCCAGTAGTACATCAGAAAATCCATCATATTGCTGCTGAGCAGGAAGAGCCAGAACCAAGAGTCAACATTATGACTCACAGCGGTGCTTCCACTAATGGCACACCGCAGGATAGTGAAAAGAACACAGGACCGGAGTGGGTGCGCAAAGCTACTAATAAATCAACACCACTCGACCTGCAAAAGAATAAAGAAACATTTCAGGAAGCTAAGACTTTCTTTCATGACCCTATGCATTCGGGATCGTAGCTACTGTCATCTAGGGGCGTACCGCAGCAAACATCTTGTGGCGTTAGCCCTATACAGACATTGCAGGCTACCACATCAGGAAGATGCGATGAGGATGAGTCGACAGGAAGTGTACAATCCTTCCTGCGGAGTTGTATAAAACTCATGAGAAATGAGCAAGCTATCAGAGAGCGTCAGAGCATCATAGATCAGTATCCGCCATCTTCTTCCATGAGCAGTGCACAGTGTGCTGTTCATAGTATTATGGGCCATACAAGAACAGGAAGAGAGATGCAACTCATAGCATAAGTTGGAGAATTTGAAATGGATGAGGTGATCCTAGATCTAGGATCAGAGGTAAATGTTCTGACTAAGCAGACATGGGAACAAATGGGTAGCCCTCAGTTAGTCAGATCACCTATCCATTTGAGATTAGCTAATCAACAGAGGGTATCGCCACTGGGTCGACTACCGCAGGTGCCAGTTGACATTGACGGAGTTAGCAGTTCTGCGGACTTTTAAGTTATAGAAATCATTGGCGATAGTAGACCATATCCAGCATTACTAGGCATTGATTGGGTGATCGGTAACATGGCCATTATCGACCTAAAGAGAAGACAAATGACCTTTGAGGATGCGCAGATCCGGGTCATCGCACCATTGGATCCTCTTCAGGGTTCTAGATAAATTGAACCTATCCGAGCAAAGGAAGAGGCATGTAACATGGAGATTCTCTATCAGATGACGGTGAACCAGAGTGACTACATCAATCCAACCGCAGAAGGGAACATTAGTTGGCGATGCGACAGCTCATGCGCATCAGATTTGGATGTTGGTCTAGAAAACTGGTAGAACAGATTTTACGAAGTCTCAGCGTACAGATGTGCATTTATGACTAAGTCATTGTGATGGATTGGAGAAAAGACTAACGAGACCCCCTCATTTCATGGTCTAACAGATATCTAGGACTTTCTCCCATAGTTTGAACAACAAGTTCCTCACGAGCAGAGGATCGCAGCTATGGACCTTACAGTACGAGCCACACCTGCAAGATGGTCGTATGCACATAAAGAGAATATCGCATCATGGGATGATCTTAAGATATTGATGGTGATCAGATTCTCTACTGACAGGGAGTATGTCTAGCAGAAATACACAGGACAAAGTGACCCCAAGTCACATATTCAGAATTGTGAACAAAATTGGTCGGACATTCCCGAGGATGAATGGGTTCACCGATTCATTTACACTTTGGACACAGTTCCAAGGAAATGGTACACAGAGACTGAATTACGCAAGGGAACGATCACATGGCCACTTATGATAGACAACTTTCTACTCACGTTCGCTTTTGAATCTAAGTATCCAAGTGTTGATCAGGCCCTAGATGCAATAAAGATTAAGATATTTGAGGATTGCACCCTATCAATACATACTCAACTTGAGTGGGCCATCCAGTTAGAAGAGGTGCTAGAGTGCTATAAATTCACAGCAGAACCAAAGGATGAGGATGAGGACCCTCACAACATCAACATTCCAGAGTCAGAAGGGACTCACGATGTTGATGGACCAAAGCTAGAGACTCCAACTATCATGGAGCCTATCAAGATTAAGAAGATCAACATTGGCACTGACACAGAACCAAAGTTTGCATCCATTGGAGACTATTGGAATGATGAAACAGTAGGACACATTGCAGATCTGCTACATGACTATCAGTACCTATTCCCCACCAAGTTCACAGAGATGAAGGGAATAGTTGGAGACCTGGGAGTAATGAGGATACCATTGAAAGAGGATGCTAGACCAGTCAAGCAGCACCCATACAGATTAAATCTACGGTATAAAGAAAAAGTTAAGGATGAGATAGATAAGATGCTAGCAGCAGGCATCATTGAGCCTGTAGAAGAGAGTGAATGGGTTAGTGCCATGGTCGTGCAAGAAAATAAAACCAAAGGAGACATCAAGATCTGTGTCGACTTGCGTAAACTCAACGATGCATCACTTCATGACCATTTCCGACACCTTTCACTGATGAAGTGTTAGACAATGTGGGAGGACAGGAGGTCTGCTCCTTCACTGATGGCTTTTCAGGATATCACAAGATCAGAATCCATCCAGAAGATCAATCTAAGACAACTTTTGCGATAGAATGGGGCTCATTCCAGTATACGGTAATGCCCTTTGCTCTTAAAAATACACCAGCTATCTTTTCTAGAGTAGTAGTTGTTGTATTTAAAGAATACATCCATAAATTCTTAGAGGTTTATTTTGATGATTGGACTGTATTTGGATTAATCGACAAGCAAATAGGAGATTTAAGACTGATGTTAGAGAAATGTAGGCAATACCAGATTTCTCTAAACTTGAAAAAATGTATATTCTGTGGGCCATTTGGTATTTTGTTGGGTCATATTGTCTGTAGACAAGGCTTGATGGTAGATCCCGCAAAGATTGTCATTATTGTAAACCTTCTAGCACCCAACTCAGTCAAGAAGTTGAGGACAGTACTTGGTCATACCGGGTACTATAGAAAATTTATCAAAGGTTATGCAAAGATCACAGCACCTATGGAAAAGCTGTTAAATACAGATGTAAAATTCCTATGGAATGAGGAATGCCAAAAAAGTCTAGACACACTTAAAGAGAAGATGGTTACAACACCCATCTTAGTATTCCCAGACTGGACCAAGCCATTTCATGTACATGTGGATGCATCTAGCATCGCACTGGGGATCATCTTAACCCAGCCAGGAGAAGGAGGTATCGATCACCCTATCACATACTCAAGCAGAAAACTATCCACCACAGAAAAGAACTACACCACTATGGAAAGAGAAGGATTAGCCATGGTGTATACTCTACAGAAATTCAAGCACTACCTGCTAGGTGCCTCATTCAAGATGTTCACTGACCACTCCGCTTTGAAGTACTTAGTCAATAAGCCAGTGTTAGGGGGATGAATCTGTAGATGGTTACTCCTATTTCAGGAGTATGATTTTGAAATTATTGTCAAACCAGGGAAATTAAATGCCAGAACAGATCATCTGTCAAGGATAGACTCAGGAGAAGAGCCAAGTAACCTAGAGGACAACTTGCTCGATGTGCAATTGTTTTCTATTCAGATCGTAGACGAGTACTATGTTGATATTATTCACTTTCTCACTACAAGATGGGCACCTATTGAGTTTACTAAGCATCAAAAGAAGCAGTTGGTTGTCAAATTAGCAGACTTCACCTTGATCGCAGGACAGCTATACAAGTTAGGTCCAGATGAAGTCCTACGCAGATGCGTCATGCCGCACGAGAAAGAGGCCATTATCAGAGAAGCACAGTCCAGTACCGTAGGAGGTCATTTCGCAGGAAAGCCGACTGCGCAGAAAATCCTGACCGCAGGATTATGGTGGCCTACTTTGCATAAGGATACTAAGGAATTTTGCAGATGCTGCGATATCTGCCAGAGGGTAGGAAAACCTTCACGGAGAGATGAAATGCCGCTGCGACCACAGATTACACTGCGGGCATTTGACAAGTGGGCTATAGAATTTTTGGGTCCTATCAACCCACCAGGAAAATGAACTGGTGCGAGATACATCATCACAGGAACAGAATACCTCACCAGATGGGTGGAGGCTAAAGCAATAAGGAATTGTGATGCTGCTACAGCTGCATAGTTCCTCTTTGAGAACATCATCAGTAGATTTGGATGCCCAATTATTTTGATGAGAGATCAAGGTACCCATTTCTTGAACCACACTATTGAGGCCTTGACGGAAGAATTCCAGATACAGCACCATAAGATCACTCCCTACCACCCGTAAGCTAATGGTACAGTGGAGGCCTTTAACAAGATTCTAGAAAACACTCTTACTAAGATCTGCAATAGCCAAAGGAATGATTGGGACCTCAGAGTTAATGTTGTGTTATGGGATTATAGGACTACCTACAAGAAACTCACAAGACATACACTTTCAGCTTGGTGTATGGACAAGAGGATGTTATGCCTATGGAGTATATTATGCCCAGTCTAAGAATTGCTCAGATCACCAGGATGACAGACACAGATACGACAAATGAAAGGCTAGCGCAGCTGCTTGCCTTAGAGGAAGACAGGTTCATCGCAGGATTCCATCAGAAAGTGCAGAAGGCACGAGAGAAAGCTTGGCATGACAGGCATGTAAAGAACAAGATTTTTCAGATAGGAGACCTAATCCTCCTCTACGACAGTAAGTTTGTGAAGTTTCCAGGAAAATTCAAGATGCATTGGTTGGGGCCATACCAGATTCAGCAAGTTACAGATGGAGGTGTCGTTCAGCTCAGCAAACTGAACGGGGAGCTTCTTCCCACTTTTATTAATGGTAGTAGGCTTAAGCTTTACAGTGCTAGCCACTCCACATCCCAACCTTAACTCAGACAGTTATGAGAGTGCAGATGTCCAGTGTAGTTAAAAGGAGGCACCGCACCAGTAGTTAGTCTACACTAGCAGGTAAAAATCATTTACATGAGGAGAGTTTTTCTGTTTAAAAAAAACAAAAAAACAAAAAAAAACGCTTAAGTTTATTTTTTACAGGTGACGCAGTGTGACATCGTGGTAAGGCGATGATTTCCTGTGCCACGTATCTAGTTTTGAAAAAGGAAAGAGGGCCAATCAATTCACCTTCTAACAGACAGTTAATGAAGAAATGACCGGTATACCTTACCGTAGATTTGGCAACAGCATAATAAATTTTCCAGATTTAGTAAATCTTCGACGAGACCAGCGCCTGCACACAGGTTTCGAGGGAAATTTGATTGGATTTCAGCATTTAATGAGGATTGAAATGATGGGTGTGGTCTCATCCATGTAATTAATACCACTGACGGGTTCAGCCTAGATGACCGTTGCATCCAGGATTATAGCCTTCAGCATAAAAGCAGAGATCATTCATTCAGGACGGTTACTTTTGCAAGATCCGAGAGCTATAGAGTAATTTGTTAAGTGTTCCCTGTGCAGAGCTAAGTTCATTACAGATTGCTGTGATTTCCCTATTTCGTAGCCATTGCCAATCCAGAGTATTGCACCGAGTGGGTTCTATCCGAGGAGGAACCTTTAGAAGACATTTTGAGACGATTCGAGCGTGGTGGCCTTGTGTCCGCTATGGCGACACCACCCAAGAGTATGAAACCAAGTTCATCACAGGTCAAACAGCCGCCAAGGATGAATATTCAAGAGCAGGATGTAGAAGATGTCATTAAAGTCTTAGCTGCAGAGAAGCAGAAAGACGAGCCGATCACTGAAGATAAGAAAGCAGATCAGAAGAATGATGAGAAGAAATCTCCAACCAGGAAGAAAGTAAAAATGAGAAAAAGAAGGCAACGAGAGAAGGGAGATGACCTATCTCATCAGCTAAGAGAAGAACAAGAGGTTCCAAAGGTCAAGAATGAAAATATGCGGAACCCAAGCAGCGTGAATACCTGGAGCGACTTGCTGAGAAGAAAAGTGAAAGGGAAAACAAACTGAACAAGTAGAACTTCAAGATGCAGACAAAGGCTTGTTCTCAGAATGGAATTCCTGGTTTGTATACCTTTCACATAAGAAGGCTCCAGACTGAATGAAATGTTTGAGAAGGATGGAAGATACAGATTTTCTTTGTGATAAATTTTCTAACCCAGATAAAGAGGAAAGGATATCTGTGGAAGGCTTCTCAAAAGCTTAATATCCTTCAAAGAGTTGCTCATCCACGAAATGACCTATATACACCCTAAAAGTATATCAGGTCTTGCAAGCGACAAGAGTGAGAGCATGACAATAAGGGAAGGAAATATAAGAGAGACCAACGAACTAAGTTACAGAACCTATGGAGAAAGAAGTCGTAGGACTTTGGCAGAAACTTACAAAGACTTCGCAGGAAGCCAAGGAGAAGCTACAATGGGATAATCCCATTGTTAGTGGCTTGAGGACGAGCCACAAGTAAGTGTTAGGGGACTGTTGGAGTAGGGTCTTGCAGCTACAGGAGAAGTTGCCATTTTGGCGGATAGACAGTTTTGGCAAAAATATAAGAGATAAGGTAAAGCTACGATGTCGTAGCATGTTTCTAGTTGCAGATCAGAGCCAAAAACTTTGACTATCAGGACAAAGAAGTCAAAGAAGATGACAGTACCTCAATGGCCGAGAAGAGAGAGTTCACCCATTGCATTCAAGGCAGCGGTGGAAGACAGGAGGGCTCAGCTACCCTCATAAAGGAAAAAGGGCAACGAGGCCAAGGTATTGAAGACGAAGGACAGAAAGGGAACCGGCGCCCAGTACCCATGGTCAGTGCCGGGAAGCATGGAAGACTGCAGCGAGCAGTGGTGTGACGGAAAGCGGCTACTCCAAGTACACATATGCTGACTGTCACTAGTTAGGGTTTTGGGTTACTGTTGGGATAGGCCCACAATGTTGTAAATGGAGAGACCTTCGGGCCGCCTATAAAGGGATGTATTTTGTATTGTAAAAGGTTAGCCAGTTAGTCATTGGGTCTTTTAGCTAGTCAGACAATTAGAGAGACAGTTGATCTATTAGCTCATAGACACTCGTGCTCTGGTTCTATATTCAGTCTGTAGTATCTTACTGTAACCAGCAGCTGGCTCATAGAAGCATGTATGTAACAATCTGCAGGGATTGACAGAGAGAGAGAGAGAGAGAGAATATTGTAAGAAGGCAATATAGAGAAAGAGAAGAGATCTAGGAGAGAAGGGCTCCCTGCAGTGAGTGCGGAGTTACCCAGAAGATCTCTAGCTGCACAATAGGTTGCAGCAGAACTGTGTACTCTCTCAAGATATAATAAACACAGTTCTGTGGACGTAGCTTCTACCCTGGAAGTGAACCATGTAAAACCAGTGTGTTATGTGATTATTTCATGTGATTGTTCTTTACTTAGTTGATATCTGTTATCTGTTACATGAATGTTGCATATCAGTTAGTAAATGTCTGTATTTCTCATTCAGTTACAGCATTATTGAAGGTTAAAGGTGGATTTACATGTATGAAGCATCTACATATGAGTTTATCAGTGCTTGTTTCGCACAGTAATAAGTCATTCTGTTAAAGTGTTTCCAGTATACTTATTCGAAAAATAATTATAGTTGAGGTAGAGTGTGTTGAACTGTGGAAGTTCATGTCAGAGTGTTTAATATCTTGTTGAAAGTTAGCCAAGTCATTCCACCCAGTGCAATAGCCTTTGGACCATGAGGGTCGTAGTGGGCCGTACTATAGTAGATATCACGTTGACAGTAGGCGATATCGCACCATCAGAGGAGCTGCGGTGTGATATAGCGCAGATTGCAGGTTAAGCGAAAGAGAGAGTTGCGCATCGCCAGAGTCGCTGCGATGCGATAGGAGTCCTTCCCCTGTCAGAACCTGTGAGGAAAAGAGACTGCGCATCATGGAGAGAGACCTCTCTGGCTAAGAAGAGTTGCGAGACCCCAGGATGCTACAGAACCTGGTTGAAGACACTTGAGTCTTTTGCCAACCCATTAGAATCACTTCGGGTGAGACTTCAGGCCGCTCCGCGGTCTGTCGTCGAAAGGGCCAGTGAGCTAGGGGTGTTGTTGGTACATTACAGTAAACCCGGGTCTACCCATATAACCAACATCCACCACCCAAGCTCATGAACCAACGTAATGCAACATCCTTCAAAGTAGTATGGAAAAGTTTCAACTACTACTCACTTGAAGTGTAATCATAGTTGCGACAAAGGATATCAAATTCGAAAATAAATTCATCTAGATCCTCTGTGCATTTTCCATGAAAATGAGGTAAAACTGATGGTGATATATTTTTCATGGGGGCTATTCCCTCTGGTTGTTGAATGGGGAACTGTAGTGTGGAAACAGTCCCCTCAGGCATGGGATCACCCTCATTATGATCATTTTCTCCCATCACCTCTTCATGATCTTCTGGATCGCGTCTATTATTCATGTCGTCTTCTGCTCTCTCCTCTCTATGCCTCCATGGATGGTTTAGTTCTTGATGGAACTGTGTCCACTCTTCTTTTGTCACCACCTTCCCGTTAATGTGATATACCAAGTCTCGGTCAGTTGATCCTGCAATACTAACTCTGTCTTCTTTCGGAGGGACACCTGAGGGTGTTGCAGCTTCTCTTGTGTTCTCCACTGTGGAAACTGATGATGCCACTCCAGGAGTAATCGGGCTCCTTATGACAGATGATTCCTGATGGAGAGATCCGGTAGAAGAATTGTTCCTATCAACCAGATCATCAATGAATGTCCTTCTTCCCAATGCTGGATTTTTTCCATGACCTCGACCACCTGCAATGTTAGTATTGTGTGGGGTTCTGGGGTTTATAGGAATGTCACGTTGTACCCTTCTCATATTCATGCAACCCAAAACATGCAAACTTAAAAAAAAAATTGAAGAAAAATGAATGGATGCAACTACTATGGTGTCTAATAATTATCTTCCCCGGCAACGGAGCCAAAATGTTGGGACCTCTATATGCTAGTTAATTAAAACATAACATGCAGAAGGCTCAATATAAATTGTCAACCCAAGGAAGTCTATTATTTCAAATATAAATTGCACTGTATATGCTTAAACACTAAGTAGTTGATACTCTGAATAAATTTCCCTACTTATATGTTCAGTCAAACTCTTCCCATCGTTAATCTAATTGAAATCATCTACCTAAGAATTCATAATTATAATGACCTTCCTACAACTCCAATCCAGGGATGGACAGAACAGGAAATAACCATCTAGACTTAATTTTGCAGAAATTTAAATCCTAATTTACCAGACTACATAAAGATCCATCAAAACTAGTTACTTCAAGCTTTAATTTAAGAATTGAGAATACAAGAATTGAACCAACAAGTATGACTCCAATCTGACTAAATTAACACAATCCAAGGAATACAAGTAAATGGAAAGAAACTGGGGATGATCCTCACTATTATAGATACCATGTAACTGCATAAATGGAAATTAACGTACACAGTCGACTGTCACACCACACCGCTGCAGCTTACAGGAAAGGTAAATACAGATCATTCAAGGAAGCACACAATAATTTCATTATTGTTGCAGCTACTGTAAAAGAATGTAATTACCACAAAAATCACACCACACAATAGAATAACTTAAATTCCTAATTAACTTGGCAATATCTGCAGGAAGGCAGGCCCAGCCTTTGAACACAGACGCCGAAAGCTAACACAAGTTAAATGTCGAGATATGAAGAATCACACTCCTTGTATTAAATGGTAGGATGAAATAGTTGCTATCACAGCTTATACAATGAAATTAATAATTTCCAACCCCTAGCTCGAAATAGTTTCCAATATTTATACAATCACAATCATAACTTCTACCCACTGATATCGGGCAGCCATGAAGATCTATGATCTTTAGTTTGACCCATTTACGATACGCTGTTACAGTTGTGGGCAATATAGAAGCAGAAAATATAGGAATTTTGTTACTCGATCCAGCAATGAGATAACATGATCAATCTAGAATATGCTCTATCGGTTGCAGCTACCCTCGAGCAACGACGCGTTGTTGCATCCGAGTCTGTTGCAGCCACCTTTGTACAACTTGCATGGAATAGTAACCTTTGACTGCGTCCCTTGTACAGAGATGGAATCAGTGGCAATCAACTTAAAAATGAATGTCCATCTCTCTCTTGACTCGTTCATCTTGCTACACCTGTATCCTTTACATCTCGAACTATCTTTATAAAATCACCATATGTTAGCATAATCCAAGATATAGAGTCCTGATTACAACAATCATAAGTATTAATAAGATAAAACAATAATTAACCATACCTGTATGGATTGAGGGATCAAGTGAAGGAAAAAATCTGTTTGGTGCATATAATAGAGTAAGATAAGGTAAAAAGGGGTGTTGGGGAGTGCACCTTAACAGTCCTTAATTTTGGTAACTCCGCGGTTTTTGTGGAAGCTTGTAAGCGGAGTTGTGACTCAAAATAGTATTAGGGGTATCGGGGTTGAGTAAAAGCCTTCTTTTTGTAATAAACCCATGGTTTAAGTCCAGGGTTTAGGGTTCAGGGTGCCCATGGTTTAAGCCCATGGTTTTGTAATAAGTGCACTATAAATAAGCACTCTTGTAAAGAAGTCAGTTTAGGCCTTTGATGTAAGATGAATTGATGCGAAGCTAAGGCTTGTTTTGTAAGAAAGGTTAAGTCCCAGCTGTGTGCATGTACGACCTCTGCAGCTGTGTGCGCAGAGGGTCTTGGGTGATTAAGAAAGATATGCAGCTATGTGCACAGAGATCTGCAACTTAGTGTGTAGATTTGAGGAAGTGAAGGGATCTACAGCTGAGTGCGTAGATCAGAACTGTGGTTTTTGTAAAGAGTTGAATAAAACACAGTTCTGTGGATGTAGCCCCTAAACTGGGGGTGAACCACATTATATCGTGTGTTGTGGTTCTTTTGTGTTGTTGTTATGTTCTTTTATGCATTGATAAATATATAACTGATAAGTAAAGATCACTGCTAAATACTAACTTCGCTGTGAATTCCCAGTAAAGGGTTAAGCAAGCCATTGTTTTTTTATCTAACCGCGAAGCTAAATAAGTGAATGTCAAAGCTCTTTATTTTATGATTATCATTTGTTAGAAGCTAAAGGTACAGTAATATCCCTCTTCTGCTTGCAAAAACCTGATTCTGCGGCACCCCATAGCTATTTCAGGTGAGACTGCAACCTGTTCGCAGGTTGTTGTCGAAAGGGCCAACATTGTGGGTCTTTTGTTGGTGCGAAGACAAAAGTATAGAATGCGGGTCTGCCATAAGCCCAACAAATTGGTTCTGTTGCCGGTTGAACTCAGTATCTGCTCAAGAGGGGTTTACGTCGTACCTCAAGGGCTATGTTTCGGAGACCCTCAGTGAAAGAAATCAGTGATTGGATTGAAGAGACTTATTTGAACTTTGCTGTACAAGAGAACAAAGATCCGCGTCGTAGTTCAAATGACTTTTTACAAAGGTACGTTTTTTCTGATGTTTATGAAATTTTCTTTGGTAGTATCCACATAGAGTTGCACCAGTGGTTATCCAGGTTAACAGAGAGAAGGACGAACTTCCAAGAAGGTCAGTTTCCTGATTGGAACCCCGCAAGAATTAATATATTGAAAAGGGTGAACAACGAGATATCCCGAGCTGTTGATTTCTGGACAACGCGAACCCTTGAAGCATTTGTGACGGAGTTCACCATTGACACAAGTACGTCCTTCAGTGAAGCTGAACGGAAGTTCTTCAAAGGACCAAGGGGTAAGTACTTGAATTCATTTATTTTGAGAATTAAAATGCTATTGGCTGAAAAAGGTATATTGCTCATTGAATCAGACTGTTAGATTTAGTATTACTAACCTATGTTTGCAAGTGAAAGTACCTTCAACGAGCAAAGTGGTTTGCTGCGAAGTGGAAAATGGTACAAGAGAAATTTTGAGTCCTATACCCTAGGTCAGAATACTAAGTCTAACCCCGTAAGTCCAGCAGCCTCAGAGCCCAAAGAAACCCCTTCTATTGGAAACCCTTTGGTAACCCCGCAGCGAAGACCTATTATCCCCGAGAACCCGTCGCAGTCTGAAAGTAACCCTAGCCTGAGTATTCCTGTCATAGGTCAGTCTACCCCAGTAAGTTCCCCCCCGCCTACTACCAGTCCCCCTCCCCCCCCCCTAGATCCGCGATGGCCCATATGAATGACGACATTAAGCTCCCTATTTTCAAAGGAGCGGGAACAGAGGATCCAGAATAGTTCTGGTTCTTATGCGAAACAGTGTGGACTACTAAGAACATTATGGATCAAGATACAAGAAGAGCACAGCTGGTTACTTATTTTAGAGACCGCGCTTTGACCTGGTTCATGAATTTTTCCAGCACTCAGAACCATGTCTTGGCTAATATAAAAGAAGCAATGATAAAGGAATTTAAGAAGCCTAAATCAGAGTCGCAGTGTATCACTGAGCTAAAGGAAATTTAGCAGAGGCGAGGAGAATCAGTATGGGACTTTGATCAAAGGTTCAAAGTTTTGATAGATCAAGTCAGTTTCACTATTGGACCAGTGCAGCATAAGGAATGGTTCATCGCAGCTTTGTTACCGCACATCAGGACTCCACTCATGCAACAAAAGGTTGCGGATCAGCAGGAGGCTTTGGAAATCTCTATGAATCTTGAAACAGCCCCTGTCAAAGATAATTCTGGTATCGCTCAAATACAAACGCAGTTGGTAGCGATGGCTCTGGAGCTTCGCGATATGAAGAAATGGAAAGCTACTCGCGAAGAGGTTTGGTGTACACGATGTCGGATAGAGGGTCACGATAAGGAACAGTGTCCTACAGTAAGAAATTACCTGAATTCTGGTGCACCAAACCCATTCAACCCTAGTGTTCTATATTGTGAGATCTGTAGGATAACTGGCCAGCATCGACATGAAGACTACTATCTCCTGCAGAGGTATGTGCAAGTCCCTAAGAAACCTTATTGCAAGTTCTGTAAGTTAGTGAGACACAACTAAGATGAGTGTCACAGCTTTGACCTCATGAGAGAATGAACTTATGATGCTTATCGGGTACAAAACGATGGCCAAGGCAATGATGGATATGGTTACCATGGTAGTACATCAAGTCGCAGAAATTTTGGAGGTCGTGGTTGTGGTGGTATGGATAGCAGAGGATGAGGCCAGGTTGTGTGCAATAACTGTAACCAGGAAGGACATCTAGCTAGAGATTGTCGGAACCCAACTACGACATGTCGATATTGCAAAGCTGTCAACCATGTGATTGAGCAATGCCCGCAACTGATAGCCAAGATTTGGGAAATAAATAGTGCCCCTACTCAAAATATTCAGCTGATTGCTGTGGAGCAATGACCTGGCCCAGCCATTAATGTTGTTACCAGGAGTGGAGCTACGACGAAAGCGCAGAACAAGGAGAAACATCCTGCCGAAGCTTGGGTTTGTAAGGCCCCAGAAAGAATCCCAGCATTTGATGTCAAAAGAGAAAAAGAGACATTTATGGAAGCCAAGAGAGACTTTGCTGACCCCAACACCTCAGTAGCACCTGCGCAACAACCTCAGCAGAAGTCGCAGCTGCAAGAAGCTTCGACGGATAAAGTAAGTACATTGTCCTCCTTTTTACAGAGTTGTATGAAGCTCTTAAGAAATCGGAATGCTTTAAATGAGTTGCAGAAAGTTATTGCTTCCTGCGAACCTCAGTAAAGTTCTGGTAAGGAAAAAACTGTTCATAGAGTCAGAAGAACTAGCAGGGAGATGAGATTGAATGCTCAGATAGGAGAATACAACATGACTGATGTCATCTTGGACCTAGGATCAGAAGTAAATGTCTTAACTAAGTAGACATGGGAACAAATGGGAAAACCTACTCTGGATTTGTCCCCTATACAGTTGAGATTATCCAATCAGCAGAAGATTGTGCCCCTAGGAAGACTCCCTAGTGTATCAGTAGATATTGATGGAGTCAGTACCTTAGCATACTTTGAGGTAATTGAAATAATTGATGACATCAACCCCTATCCAGCACTGCTAGGCGTTGAATGGGAAATAGATAATGACGCAGTAATCAACCTGAAGAAGAGGCAAATGACTTTCGAAGGAAAAGGACTGAGAGTCATAGTACCATTGGATCCCTCTCAAGGAGAGAGGTACACCGAGCCAGTAAGAGATGAAGACCAAGATGTTTTGGACCATATCTACAATATCATAGCGAAGGTAGAAGATTATGTTGATCCTACTGCCGAAGGTATCATGGATTAGCAGTGTGACAGCTCCTGCATGACGGATTCAGATGACGGCCTAGAGAATTGGCAGAATAGACTGTATGAGCTACATGGACATCAATGTACAAGAATTACCAAGTCTCTCAGATGTCTTAGTTCACAGACAAGAACCTTACCTATTTTTTATGGTTTGACAGACCCAAAAGAATTTATTGTGCAATTCTCAAAGCAGGTACCAGACTCATAGAAAATGGAGACTCTAGATTCAGCATTCAGAGCCACAACAGCCAGATGGTGGAATGGTCACAAAAAGTACATTCATAGTTGGGAAGCATGCTAGAAGCCCCTTTGCCTAAGATTCAAGGACCAACCTCAGGAGGTGTGAAGTAGGTTTAATGGTAAGACGAGTCCTCAGGGACATTTGGAGCAATGCTACAAGGCATGGAAGCATGTACCTTGTGAAGAATGGGTACATCTGTTTGTGCACACCCTAGAACCTATAGCAAAGAACTGGTATGCGGAGGTCGAGCTTCGCCATGGTACTAATACCAACCTGATTGGAAGGAACAAGAAGCTAATGCAGTAGAATGTTATAACCTCACAATTGATGAGGATGACAATCCGCACAACATTACCATTCCTGAGTCAGAAGGACACTGCCAAGTACATGGACCAGCAGTTGAAGCACCTGCAGTGACTCAGCTCCTGAAGACGCGGACCGTAAACATGGGATCAGACGGAAAGCCTAAGTATGCTACCATTGGATATTATTGGGATAAATAAATGGTGAGAAAAGTGACCCAACTTCTCCATGAATATCAGGACCTATCTCTGACAGGGCTCTCGAAAATGAAAGGAATCATTGAGGTGGTGGAAGACATTCTGTTATGGGTTGAAGCTTGAAGCCAGGTTGAAGCTGGTATCAGGAAATGTCGAATGTCCTTATTTTGGCATAGCCAGAGTCACTGCTTGTGCCGAATAAGGAAAGATTTGTCGAAGCTTAAAATACGACCATTGGAAGAAATCAAAATTGGCGGCGCTAGTACGCTACCTATATTAACTGCCTGTATTAATGAGATCTTGGAAAATCTACTACCATTTGGACAAGATCTCTGTCATATTTGGTATCATCAATGCATAGTTATGACAGATGTCGTGGATGGATTCTATAAGAAGACACCCACACCCGCGACGTTCGCATTTTACATTTTCTTGAGTTTTACAATTGCGTCCGTGTCAGCTGATAGTGAGCTTCAGAAGTTAGTGAGAGAATTTGAACAGGAGGGTTTGCCACACCTTTTCAGCCACCCACCTACATCTGCACCCCGTGAAGAGACTCCCCCAGCACCGACCCAACCAATGCAGACATGCTCTACCAGGAAAAAATTTAATCCTGAAGTTCGTTCTAAGAAGAACGAAGACAGACACAAGCAAACAGGGAAAACACCGGAGGATCCCAAGATGAATCCGTCTGGCTCAGCAGAGGTCCCACTTGAAGAGGATGAGAACATTGTACCACAACATCCACCATATATTCCACCAGTTCGACCAGGAGTTCAGCTCCCTCGGCGGACGAAGAAGTTCACATTACGCACCCCTTTGCTGCCCCTGGGTGTTCAGCTGGCCGGGACAATGACAGGGAAAATAGACCGGCTCAAGTACGCCAACCATGATACAAATGATCAGGATAAATTTCCACAGTTCGCACCTGGGGCATACTTACACTCTGTCCACTATCAAGAGACTGGATCGACATTATTAGAAGTGAAACAGTGGGCTGCTGGCTTGGACAAAGCTGGTTTGTTGAAGATGCTCGATGTGCCCCACTTCGGTCGCAGCACACAGGTAACCATGGTGGTCAAAAAATTATTGGCACTGGTGCATGATGGGTACCTATGGATCAAAAACCAAAAAATCACTATCAATGGAGAACTCATTCACAGGATTACGAGCCTGCTGAAGGAAGGGCTTGACCCTAGCTTTGAGTTTTGGGAAAACATGAATATGTGAAGCTAGCACATAGCATGAAGGAGCGCTTCGAGCTGACGAAAGGGAAGCGAGGGTATCAAACCTCAGCTATTTAGCATCAAAACATTCGATTCGTTGCAGAGCTCTTAGCCTGCAAGCTAATGCGGAAGTGCAGACCAACCGAAGTACCTACCCCAATTATCAGTATGGCTGTGAACTACATGGAAGGCTACATTTACAACTGGACAGCATACATCGCTAAGGAATTTCTTGAAGATGCCCGCGACGTGCAGGAAAAAGGTATACCCTTTCACTATTCATGGTTGATCGTACTTATTACCCTGATCAGGTGGAAAGAGCCCACCGAGGCGCAGTTTATTGATGTGCCTCCAAGAAGGATAGGTGTAGTGAGGTACGCATCGC
Source organism: Pseudotsuga menziesii (assembly GCA_001517045.1). Lineage (NCBI taxonomy): Eukaryota > Viridiplantae > Streptophyta > Pinopsida > Pinales > Pinaceae > Pseudotsuga > Pseudotsuga menziesii. The sequence continues at coordinate 131,462 of LPNX010137071.1, forward strand.
TCTGGGTGTCGTAGGACAAAGCATCCCAGCAGATGACGAACAATGTGTTCACCTTTTACGCCATGAGTATCTCATATGAGATTGTAAAGATCCCGCGGCTCAATAATGAGCTATTCTCTCAATATGATGGAGTGGCCAACTTCAGGGCCGACATGCACAATGTCTTTATCCAGGCCCGCACAAATGAGAAAAAGGCATAATGGAAGTTGCCATACGTAGTGGCCAAAGAATACATCCTCATGGTAGTTCAGCAGTGGCCGGTTGAATGGTTGAAGGATGCAAGGACAAAGCCGAACATTTCAATCCCTTCAGTCACCACTATGGGCGCAGGCCCTAGTCAGACGCAGCAGCAAGACCCCCCAGAGGATAGCGAAGAGCAAAGTGAGTCGCAGCAGAGTGAAAGCGACCAGGGTGGAGATGAAGGAGAAGAAGAGGAGTCGGTCAAAACTATCTCAAACCCTAATCAGCCAGATAAGTGCAAGTCACTAGAGGCCGAAGAAGTGACCAAACCTCAGTCCCGAAAGAAAACGAAAGCGTTGAAGGACAAGAATATCAACGAAGACCCCACCTTGACAAGTGAGGAGCTTAATCAGGCTCTGTCAAAATCCACAGAAGTTCTCACCAAGAAATCGTCATAGTTTGCAGTCACACATCTTGATTCCATCATCGACTTAGCAAAGTGAATCTCGGAGCTGAAGGAGTTAGCAGAAAAATTAGCGATGAGCGCTGCAACAAGTAGTGCCCTAGTACCTGCGCAGCCAGACACAAGACAATGGCCAGTTAGAGAACATTGGGGACAAGTGTCAAGTGTCGCCCTCATCATAACCGACGCATCATCTCGTGCGGAGATGAGCATGATATTTGGAATAGATTACACCAAGATGTCCATGATGGAATTACATCTCTGCCAGTCAGCTATCGCGAAGGAACTCCAAGCAAGAGACCACTACTCACAAATACAGTTGGAAAACACCAGGAAGCAGAATGATATCCTCGCAGCACTGTTGGAGGAGGTGAAGCAGAGGAAGAGCGACGCAGAATGTAAGCAAGTCACAATGGCGCGGGTATTGGAGGAGGCGTGTCGAAGTCTTCCTGACTTCGACATCCAGAATGAGGAAGAACCAGAGCAAAGAATCACCAAACTAAAAGACTACGCATAGCAGTCTCGCAGAGAAATAGAGAAGCTTAAAGCAGAGCATGAGGCTCAGATTGCAGAGCTTCAACTTCGCATCATCTCAGAAATCCCACCAGAAGTCAGGGAGCAGCGTCGCAGAGACATTCAAGCTTCAGCAACGAAGATCTCTAATCTTGTAGGCAGCGCAGCCAAGCTTCTAGAGGAAAGCGTCGACGCCTGTACAACACTGCAGGAAAACCCCAAAGTATAAAAGCTGCAGGAAACCATCAAGCAGCGACAAGCAAAGTTGGACGCAGTAAAAGTGGAAATTAAGACCCTGACCCCTATGCAGAAAATGCTCAAGGTAAAACAAAGCAAGGAACTCCAGCAGGAGATCGAATCATACAGAACAAAATCAACACTGCTGAAAAATGATATGCAGCCCCTTGTCAACGAGGCCTTGGAATTGAGTACTGCTGTGGACAGTCAGCTCAAAGTTCTGAAGGAGTATGATGCCTTTGCACAGGAAAAGGCTAGCGAAGCTTCAGTAGCAGCATTGCAGGAGTTGGTGGAGAAGGACCAAGCAGCCGACAATATCATGTGTGGCCTCAACAAACAGTTCACTATCTTCACCAACAAAATTCTCCCACCAGACCAACAGCAGAGTGTCCGAGGACGGGACACTGGTGAGTCTTAGGGTCCTGTTGGGGAGCGCACCTTAACAGTCCTTAATTTTGGTAACTCCGCGGTTTTTGTGGAAGTTTGTAAGCGGAGTTGCGACTCAAAATAGTCTTAGGGGTATCAGGGTTGAGTAAAAGCCTTCTTTTTGTAATAAACCCATGGTTTAAGTCCAGGGTTTAGGGTTCGAGGTGCCCATGGTTTAAGCCCATGGTTTTGTAATAAGTGCACTATAAATAAGCACTCTTGTAAATAAGTCAGTTTAGGCCTTTGATGTAAGATGAATTGATGCGAAGCTAAGGCTTGTTTTGTAAGAAAGGTTAAGTCCCAGCTGTGTGCGTGGACGACCTCTGTAGCTGTGTGCGAAGAGGGTTTTGCATGATTAAGAAAGATCTGCAGCTGTGTGTGCAAAGATCTGTAGCTTAGTGCGCAGATTTGAGGAAGTGAAGGGATCTGCAGCTGAGTGTGCAGATCAAAACTGTGGTTTTTGTAAAGAGTTAAATAAAACATAGTTATGTGGATGTAGCCCCTAAACTGGGGGTGAACCACATTATATTGTGTGTTGTGGTTCTTTTGTGTTGTTGTTATGTTCTTTTATGCATTGATAAATATATAACTGATAAGTAAATATCACTGCTAAATACTAGCTTCGCTGTGAATTCCCAATAAAGGGTTAAGCAAGGCACTGTTTGTTTATCTAACCGTGAAGCTAAATAAGTGAATGTCAAAGCTCTGTATTTTATGATTATCATTTGTTAGAAGCTAAAGCTACAGTAATATCTCTCTTCTGCTTGCAGAAACCTGATTCTACGGCACCCCATAGCTGTTTCGGGTGAGACTGCAACTTGTTCGCAGGTTGTTGCCGAAAGGGCCAACACTGTGGGTCTTTTGTTGGTGTGAAGACAAAAGTATAGAACCCGGGTCTTCCCTAAGCCCAACAAGGGGTAGGTAAATGTGGTCAAAAAGGGGTCATTTCTGGGCCCAACACCTAGTGGAAAAAAATTTGAACATGCATCCCTTGAGAAGTTGGATACAACTAGAAGTCATGAAACAGTTGAAAGAACTACCTTTCATGAACAAATGGATAGAAATGCACCTACAAAAAATTAAAATTCTGCAGATGCACAAGCTTCAGTAGAAATGACTGAAGGACAAATAGATAGAAATGCACCTACAGAAAAACAAAATTCTGCAGATGTACAGGCTTCAGTACAAATGCCTGAAGGACAAATGGATAGAAATGCAACCACTGAAAATCAAATTTCTACAGATGTACAAGTTTCCATACAAATGCCTGAAGGACAAAAGGATAGAAATGCACCTACATAAAATCAAAATTCTGCAGATGTAGAAGCTTCGGTAGAAATGCCAGAAGGACAAATGGATAGAAATGCACCTACAGAAAATCAAAATTTTGTATATGTACAAGCTTCAGTACAAATGCCTGAAGGGTGTTCAACAGATCAAACTACATATGCTGTAACTAGAAGGTCAGCAGGAAACCACTTAAGGACATCCTTATTAAGTCTTAAGAAGCGGTCTGGATGGTTTAACCGCAGAGTAAATGAGGGGAACAAAAAATTTAAGGAAATTGGTAGATGGTTCTCTGGGAAGTTACTTGAAGATGTAGATGAAAATGACATTATTTATGGAATTGAGCACTTCATGAGCAAAAACTATAGTGAAGATTCTAAATTTGAGGATGCTCTTGAACACCTAGATGGAGTGCTTCATAAACTTCGATCAATTGTTATGCAAGAGAGTCTGTAATGATTTTATGCCTAGGAATATGGCTTCTGTATTTATTGAATCAAGCATGAGGGATAAGGCTTTGGAATGTCTGAAGCTGATTGACCGTCATGGTGTATTGCAAGGGGTTAGTCCAACTTCAGTTTCCAAGGAGATGAAAAATTGGAGCAAAGAAGCCGAGGATATTGATATGGGTTGGGAGAGAACTGACGGTCTCACATATGGAGTTAAAGTGAAGCAAGTAAAGTCATATTCTTCCTTTATGGTTGAGTCATATGAAAAGAGGACTGGAAGTAGATTCATTGAAGTTTCTTTCAAACTTGGTATTGATTCTCATGTACATTATGATCAAGGTGGGCAGGTATGTGAGATCTTATTTGAGTTACTAGAAGATCGTGGCTTGATGTCTTGTGTAAGCCTTGGAAAATGGGATGGAAAGGAAGAATATAAATAGGTTTTATCACATGTTGTTGATCCTACAAATGAGGATAACTTAATGAATTAGATAAACAAATTTTCACAAGACGGGATCCTAATGCGAGATGGAAGGGTATTGGAAGTGAATTTGTTCGAGTGCCATGATCTAGTGGCTATATGCAGTTTAGTATGCAATAATAATGTTTCTCCAATGGGGAATAATTTTTGTCCTTAGTGCATATTTCATTAAAAATCTATACACATGGTTACAGATAAAATCAAAATTCAAGATGGGGATATTATTCGTAGCATTTCCAAGTTTTATGCAATGTCACCGAACTTTATCATAGTACGTTTTACATATTTATTAAAAGTTTACTGATTTTTGTTGATATCTTGCCATGACTTTCTTAATCTTACTTTGTGTTAAAACTTTAGGAATTGAATCTTGCTTTGGAACAAAGCATTGAAGGATGGGAAGAAAAGATGGATGAGTGTATTACAGACATTCAAGCAGCCTTATGCAACATAGAATTGAATATTATCAAAAAGCATCTCATGAATAGAACAATTGATCAAATGGTACATGTTTTCATAATTATTTCTTTACTATAAATGGAAATTATTATTATTTAACTAACTTGTACCTAGTGAAACATGTGCTGCCAACTTATTGCAGCTGACTCCTGTCTCAATGTCCAACCTTGTATATTGTGCTCGCCATGCCGGAATTAGAATTGTTTTGAAGATGTTTCGTGAAATTCTAAAAATTGCACAAGATTACGACAAGGTTCATCCAACTAGAGCAATTGAGGAAATGAAATTTTTTCAAATTTGGGAGGTGATGGAGAAAATTGGTGTTCCATGTAAGACCGGGGAAACATACCATCATAAAGACCAAGAGTACAATGATATTAAATATAGGAAATAAGATGGATCTGCATCAGACAAGATCCTCATTCGGCATGAGGTTATTTTAAAGGTTTAATAATTATGTTAGCATATCCAATATTTTTAATGTGGGTCTTGACTAACAATAAGTGATGATTTTATGATGGCACAAGAGTGAAATTCGCTCTTATTTTTATGCAATTTTAATAGAAAATTAAGTACTGTATCATGTAAAATGAAATGTTGTGCTTGTAGGTTATTGAAGGCCTACCAGATGAAGAAAAGTATAAAACGTTGGTGAGGATGTGTTAGTGTTATAAAGAATTTCACATGGTGCATTTACAAGGGTGTGTAGGGGATGATAAATATGAATATGAGGAAAATTTTGCCAATTTATACTAAGTTCATAGTATTATGTTTTTCACCATGGTGGTATTATCTCATTCACGATACAAAATTTGATCCACTATCATTGCAGGATTGGATTCCTTGCTAGTGAGTGGCTTTGGTGTGTTCTTGTTGTTTAGGAGATGAGATGGTTCCTTATATGCATATCCAAGGGGCCCATGCTCTTCAGATGACTAGGGCTTCTCATCCTTATACTTTAGGATGATTAAGGAATGAAGTAATGGAACGTAAGCATAGGGAAATGAAAAATTTGAATAGCAACCAAGGAGGAGGAAGAGGAGTTGCTAAGGAGTATAGAAACACATTTGAACATGACAAAATGCGTCTTGTAAATGAGATCCGAGCACAATTTTTTAAACTGGTTATGAGATCAGATGGTACTTTCCAAAATTTTAAAGAAAGAAGATTTTTGGCTTCCAATATTAGATGTCAACTTCGTGTTGAATATGAAAACACAAGAAGTCCACTAAATGATGAAACTGCAGCACAGTTGGCATCCCGCTTCCCTGATGTCACTTCTAAAAAAGTAAAACAACTCTTTTAGTCATGGGTAAGACAATCTAACAAATCATTGATTGCTCCACCAACAGTAAGTATTCCCTAATTTTAAATGGTTTCTAATTCTGCTTTCATTTTATGGTGTGAGGACTCATAATCTGTTTTTAACTACTAAATACTAATATGTTCTCGTAGTTAAGTAATCATCTTCCAAGATCAAGGCCAATAAGCAAATACGGTGAAGAGGCTTTTCATGAATCACATCACATCGAAAGGCGCAAGGCAAAAAATAATGTTCAAAGAAGAAATAATAGTAAAACTCTAAGTGTTTCATCCAAGAGGAATGTGGCAGCACAAACTGATCAAACACAAGAATTGAATGGGGGAGGTGGTGTTGAAATACCTTTGATGGCGACTGAAAATTACTGTAAAATCGGTGTTTCATCCTCAAGAAATGAAGCAGGGAAAATCAATGAATTACAAGAAGTGTATGGAGCAGCTGCTATTGATATGCCAATGATAGAGGCTATGACTCACAATAAAAAGGGTGTTCTATCCTCGGTAAATGGTACAGGGCAGAGTGGTGAAAAACAAGAAATTCAAGGGGCAGTAGTTAATATCCAAAATATGGATGTTGGGACTCCTATAAAAATTGATTTCATTATAAGAAGTGTGAGACAATTCAAAAACAAAAAATTCCTAGATGATCGAAATGCAACATTGTATGCAAAATGGTGAAATAAACTTATGTTGCAATAAGAATTTCTGGTGATCTTGCCGTACTGAAAATTTATTCTATTGTGCTAACATTTATGTTACCAAATTTTGGAAATGTAACAAATGCTAGAAGGCATATTAAATATTTTTTTTTTCAGTAATAAAATTATAGTTGTTTTCTATGTTTGCTTATATTTTGTAATTTTTGTGTTTTTTAGGCCAGTTCTATAAGCATTACAGCTTTGGGTTATTCGCTGAAATTTGGTTGCATGAGTAGAATTGTATGACATTGTTCCAGAATTGGAATTTTAGTTTCATTAGATAAATAAACTTACATAAATACAGCAATACATAGCATCAAAATTCTCATAAATAACTTGAAATTTCTCAATCCATCATCCCCATAATATCCCTATAATATCCACAGTTCCAAGCAAACAACTAGGATCTACCTATGTCACCAAATCTACTCACATCTAATATCCACTAATCACTATCACTCTTTTAATTTCTTACAAATTCAAATATATATGCCTACTGTACACAAGTTAAGTTTTCAATTTTGATATTGTTAATTTTCTGGCCTATTATGTACACTTATTGAAAAGTTAAATTCAAAATTACCATTCACATTAAATGCATCAAAAACATATACATTGCCGAGAAATACACACACACACATATATAAATTTATGTATTAAAACTTGAAATGTATTTACATACACAGCATATATAAATAGTGTTATTCCATAGTTCTAGGTTGCTTGGTAGGTTTAGGCTTCAAGTCCTCCTTTTCTAGAGAAGATAAATTTGTACATTCTAATCTCTTTCCTTGTTTAGAAGCTGTAGCAGGTGCATGTTCTGATTTTTGTTCTAATTCTTCACTTTTGTTGTACATTTGTGTAAACTTTCTTTCAATCTATCTATAGCTTGGATGTACTTCTTCAACAATTCCACATGCTTCTTATTTGTCTTTTCGTGTTCTTTTTCCTTTTGTTGAAGATGATCATTTGCATATTTCAACTTAGACTGAACTTGGGTCAATTTTTTCCTGAGCTGCTCTATCTCTGTCTCCAACTCTTTTTCCCTCAATTCTGTATTATCTGGAGTATACACAATTGCTACTCGCTAAAGTATGTTGTTCTTCTACAGAGTGGCAATTGGAGATTTTAGATATTTTATCTCAGACTTACATCCCAAATGTTGTGATTCTCTATCCTCCAGTATTTTCAATCCAAGCTCTTTAATCTCATCTTCCCTCTCAGCTACCTTATTTTTCAATGTTTCCTTTATGGTTGACCACACAGAGAGATCAGCTCCAGCATTCATTGCTGCAATAGCATCCATCAAGGACTTCTATCGAATTCTTAAGAAGGAACGATAGCATTGTAACCCCTTTTTTACTTTTTCACGAGCTTGTATTGCATTAAAATATGCGTCCAGTTCCTTCTCTCTATTTTGCATGGAACTCTCATACCTTATTAAAGCTTGTTGGTGTGATGACATATCATAAATTTCACCAGAAATTAGATGCCTACTCTATCCCTTATCAATTTCAAATTCTTTTAACTTTTCAACTCCTCTAGTCTGTAGTTCTGCAATAATCTTTTCAAGTTCAACTATTTTTCCTTTCAACTCTTCATCTTTCTTAGAAAGTATGTTTTTCATGTTTTCCTCTTTTTTCTATATTCATTTATCTCAAGTTGATGTTTATTGTAGTCTTTAGCAAGGATGTTTTGAAAGTCAGCCTTCATTATTTCAATTATTATGTTTTTCTTATTGACTTCAGGCGTAAGTCTTGCTTCTTGGTCAATAATAGTGCTTAAAGGGGGAATGTCTAAAACCTCCGGTCGATGTTTCAACTCATCTTCTAGTCTCTTTATGGTTTGTTCATCTTTCTTCCCAACAACCATATATTCTTCTCTGCATTTCTCATTTTCCTTTCTAAATTGATCCTGATTTTTTTCTAGTTCCTTATTCAAAGACTGAAGAACATAGTCCTTTCCTACTATTGTCCTTCTTGCACTGTCCACAGTCTTCATAAGGGATTCTCGTAATCTTGCAATTTCCTGTAAACAGGGAAAATTTTAAGGAGGCTTCAAAAAATGGAATTTGGCAACTTTTTTTTTGGAAAAAAGCATTGAAAAATGCCTCCTACCTTAAAGAGATCCAGCATTTGCAAATCTTTAATAGAAGATTCCATAGTATCCACGTGTTATTTTTCTAACCTTGCAATTACCTGTAAATAGTGAAAAATTTAACGAGGCTTCAAAAAAAGGAATTTGGCAACTGTTTCTTTTTGAAAAATAGCGCCTACCTTTAAGAGGTCCTAAATTTATATCTTCTTAATCCTGCAAAGTTCTTTGCTCTGTAATGCGGTAAGATACCAAAATTCATCTTTTTCTTTGAATTGCAACATTTCATCAAATAGCTTAAAATCAATTTTACCATCAAAAAAATATTTTGGAGAGGAAGTTATCTCAACTCCCAACTGTGGAGATGTATATATAACAAGTGGCATTTCTGCAAGAGCATAAATATCATCATCACTATGCTCCTCCTATTCATTAAACTCAACATCATGCATCTCGTTTACATTTATTTCTCTTCCTTCATGTAATCCTGCTAGAATTGAGATAGCATCAAATTCTTCAGGGTCACTTCCCATACCTTGCATATAGTACTCAAAAGGCTCTTCAGGGACTTGTACATTGTCCTTTGGATATTGTTGAGGAACTTCCTGGTTAATTTTGTCCATTTTCGACCTCTTAATGTATGTAATTTTAAATCTGCTTCCTTCTACAGTGTTGGGTCGATATAAGTCAATAATTTTTTGTAGTGTACCAGGGTAACTGAACTTCACTCTCTTCATTTTTCTCTCCTGCAGTGCAAAATGTATTTTTTTTTCCAATAGATGAGGGATGTCTATGGCCAGGTCTTCAACCCAATGAATCACCAACTTCATACAATCACCTAAAATATCTTACTTGTGGCGATTCATAATTGTCCTAAGTACAATTTGAATTAAGGTTTTGTATATTCCTGGGTGAACATATTGCATCTTTAAACCATTCGGGGCAACCAAAACCATTTTTCCACATATTTTGTTTACCATCTCACCCTTTTCTACTTTGAGGGTTTTCTTGGTGGTCAACATTACTCCCCCTTGCGTGGAATTTTTTGTTGCATTGGACAACAAATCAGGGTCCAGACAAACCCTCCTCCCAAAAATAATCAATTCCTTGGACTCATTATCATAACTAGAAATGGCATTATATATCTCTTCATTGTTGAAATTGAACTGGCCAAAAAGAAAACGATGCACTCCTGCTCTGACCAGGACATTTAGCATACCATTTGGCCAGTTGGTTCTGTCACTCCATGCCTCGGCGCTCTCTCCGAATTTTCTGATAGTGAACCTCTCAGCAACTTCAGAACCCCCTGTTTTAGTTCTTGGCATGGAACATGAGGCTGTTGTTTCCATTGTGCAGGATGATGGCACGCTCAGAAAGGAAGAAGAGAATGCACGCACAAGATGCACACATAGGATACCAGCACGCTGAATTTTCCAAACTAAAACAGAAATTACAAATGTGTTTTGACATTTCCAAACTATAATAAAAGTTACAAATGTGTTCTGAATTTTGAATACTATAATAAAAATTACAAATGTGTTTCAAGTCAACTATACACAACTTACATTTTCAATTTCAATATAGTTAGCTTTATAGCATGTTAAGTATACTTATTTTTCTAGCATGTTAAGTATACTTATTGAAAATAATAAAGAGTAAATAATAGAGTAAAAATTTGGCATTCTAACTATTTGGAAAAAATAGAGTAATAGAGTGAGTAATATAATAATAGAGTAATATTCTTCTCTACATGTGTTGATGTACTCTCAAACAAAACCCTCCTATTACATGTTTATAGTAAATGGTTTTGGAAATTGGATGGCTAGATATATTGAGAATACTATCCTTGTGTTAATTTAATATAACCTAACCTCATATGCTCACAGTTGACCTATGAAAGGTGCAATTTTAACTTTTTTTTACTTTTATGGACACTTGGTGTAAAATGCAAGCTGGGAATACATAAAACTCAAATTGAACATGAATGACTAAAATTCCAAGTATCTTGGACAAATTCAAAAAAAATGACTGAAATTCTAAGTTTCGTAAAAAACAGTGTGTAAATATTCAAAACTGGGCTTATGAAAATGCACGCCATAGTCCGTACAATTGTCATAAGTTGAAACTAACACCATGGGGTTGAAGATAAATATATTTTTGACAAACGTATATTTTCAATTTTTTAAAATTATGTTTCATTTGTCCAGAGTTAAATTGACAAAATGACAACTTTTGTGTTTTCAACCCAGTTTTACCTAGATCAAAGAAATGCCCGCCCAACCCTAAGTATTGGGTATTTTTTAGTGAGTTTAGTTGGAAATGTTATGTTTTACTATTTTCTACATTATTATACATTTATTTTTTCAATTTGGGTTCAGAAAGTGCATGTTGTGCAAAAACACTACATGGTTGTCTTGTATTTATGAAATATCCACCTACATTAATAAAAATGCAAGCCAAACACTCCTATTAAATGTTTATAGTAAATGGTTTTGCAAATTAGATGGCTAGATATATTGAAAAGACCATCCTTGTGTTAATTTTATATAACCTAACCTTTTATGCTCATAGTGGACCTATGAAAGGTGCAATTTTAACCTGTTTTTACTGTTATGGACACTTGGTGTAAAATGCAAGCCATAAGCATAAAAATGCAAGCTAAGAATGCATAGCAGTTAAATTGAACATGAATGACTTAAATTGCAAGTATCTTCGACAAATTCAAAATTAATGACTGAAATTCTAAGTTGTTACGTAAAAAATAGTGTGTAAATATTAAAAACTGCACTTAGGAAGATGGACGCCACTGTCCGTACAATTGTCATTGGTTGAAACTAACACCATGGGGCTGAAGATACATATATTTTTGACAAAAACCTCTTCCAATTTTTTTAAATTATGTTTCATTTGTCCAAAGTTAAATTGGAAAAATGACAACTTTTGTATTTTCAACCTAGTTTTACCCAGATCAGAGAAATGCCCGCCAAGCCCTAAGTATTGGGTATTTTGGAGTGATTTTAGTTGGAAATGGTATGTTTTATTATTTTCCACATTATTATACATTTATTTTTTCAATTTGGGTTCATAAAGTCCATGTTGTGCATAAACACTACATTGTTGTCTTGTATTTATGAGATATCCACCTACATTAATAAAAATGCAAGCCAAACCCTCCTATTAAATGTTTATAGTAACTAGTTTTGGAAATTAGATGGCTAGATATATTGAGAAGACTATCCTTGTGTTAATTTTATATAACCCAACCTCATATGCTCACACTCGATCTATGAAAGGTGCAATTTTAACCTTTTTTGACTATTATGGACACTTGGTGTAAAATGCAAACCATAAGCATAAAAATGCAAGCTAGGAATGCATAATCATTTTTGACAAAAACCTCTTTCAGTAGCCTACTTTGCAACTAAATGGCTGATTATGTATACTTTGTTCAATGATCCTTGTTGACATATTTAGGCTTGGAAGCCAAAATGGTAAATAGGATAAATGTTATCTATCAGTTATTGAAAAACATAATCTTTACTGAGGCAGTAAAGGAAAGGATGATATAGAATGTATGTTATTTCTGCTCTGAAATGAAAAGTAAGATTTTTTTCCTGGGAAAAAAAAACATATTTCACCATACATGTTACACCACAGATCTCTCATACAGAATTCACCAAATATTTTGTCGATTATGGAAGACTAGGATAAATAGCTATTATGATAGTTTGAATACATAACATATGTATCTTTTCAGGATCCCATAGGCTAAAAAATGTATATTCTGATCTCAAACTTTGAAATATCAAAGATAAAGATTTTTTCCTTGGAAAACAAAAACCATTGATAACACAACATCAATATGTCATGTGATGCAGCCTTGCAATATCAACAGATAACACTACAAGGCTACAAAATCAGAGTGCATAGTCAGGACTGAATCACTAAAAATCTCAGGAAGCACAAAAAGAAGACTATTTGGATTTCCCCAGATTCAGATTTATATTTACTTATAAAAACTTCAAATTACAAAGTTCAAACATCTCACCATAGATATTACACCACATATCTCTCATACAGAATTCACCATATTTATGATAGGTATAATGTTTACATCTCCAAATGGGTTGCACTAGTCCTCATCCCCAATCCATAACAATGATGGACAGGATCCCATTGGTGTGAATTTATATAATAATAGAGTAATATTCTTCTCTACATGTTTTGATGTACTCTCAAACCAAACCCACCTATTAAATGTTTATAGTAAATGGTTTTGGAAATTGGATGGCTAGATATATTGAGAAGACTATCCCTGTGTTAATTGTATATAACCTGACCTCATATGCTCACAGTCGACCTATGAAAGGTGCAATCTTAACCTTTTTTACTTTTATGGAAACTTGGTGTAAAATGCAAGCCATAAGCATAAAAATGCAAGCTAGGAATGCATAGCAGTCAAATTGAATATGAATGACTAAAATTCCAAGTATCTTGGACAAATTAAAAAAAAATGACTAAAATTCTAAGTTTCGTAAAAAACAGTGTAAATATTCAAGATTGGGCTTAGGAAAATGCACGCCACAGTCCGCACAATTGTGATAAGTTGAAATTAACACCATGGGGTTGAATTTAGATATATTTTTGACAAAATCCTCTTTCAATTTTTTAAAATTATGTTTCATTTGTCCACAGTTAAATTCACAAAATGACAACTTTTGTGTTTTCAACCCAGTTTTACTCAGATTAGAGAAATGCCTACCCAACCCTAAGTATTGGGTATTTTTTAGTGCGTTTAGTTGGAAATGGTATGTTTTACTATTTTCCACATTATTATACATTTATTTTTTCAATTTGGGTGCAGAAAGTGCCTATGATGCAAAAACAATACATGGTTGTCTTGTGTTTATGAAATATCCACCTACATTAATCAAAATACAAGCCAAACCCTCCTATTAAATCCATATAGTAAATGGTTTTGGAAATTGTATGGATAGATATATTGAAATACTATACTTGTGTTAATTTTATATAACCTAACCTTGTATGCTCACAGTCGACCTATGAAAGGTGTAATTTTAACATTTTTTTACTGTTATGGACACTTGTTGTAAAATGCAAGCCATAAGCATAAAAATGCAAGATACGAATGCATAGAAATTAAATTGAACATGAATGACTAAAATTGCAAGTATATTGGACAAATTCAAAATTAATGAATGAAATTCTAAGTTGTTACGTAAAAAACTATGTGTAAATATTCAAAAATGGGCTTAGGAAAATGCACACCATAGTCCGTACAATTGTCATCAGTTGAAACTAACACCATGGGGCTGAAGATAGATATATTTTTGCCAAAAACCCCTTTCAGTTTTTTAAATTATGTTTCATTCGTCCAAAGTTAAATTGACAAAATGACAACTTTTGTGTTTTCAACCCTGTTTTACCCAAATCAGAGAAATGCCCGCCCAGCCCTATGTATTGGGTATTTTCGAGTGATTTTAGTTGGAAATGGTATGTTTTATTATTTTCCACATTATTATACATTTATTTTTTCAATTTGGGTTCATAAAAAGCATGTTGTGCATAAACACTACATGGTTGTCTTGTATTTATGAGATATCCACCTAGACTAATAAAAATGCAAGCCAAACCCTCCTATTAAATGTTTATAGTAACTGGTTTTGGAAATTGGATGGCTAGATATATTGAGAAGACTATCCTTGTGTTAATTTTATATAACCCAACCTCATATGCTCACACTCGATCTATGAAAGGTGCAATTTTTACCTTTTTTTATTTTTATGGACACTTGGTGTAAAATGCAAGCCATAAGCATAAAAATGCAATCTAGGAATACATAATCATCTTTGAAAAAAACCTCTTTCTGTAGCCTACTCTACAACTAAATGGTTGATTATGTATACTTTGGTTAGTGATCCTTGTTGACATATTTAGGCTTGGAAGCCAAAATGGTAAATAGGCTAAATGTTATCTATCAGTTACTGAAAAAGATAATCTTTATTGAGGCAGTAAAGGAGAGGATGATATAGAATGTATGTTATTTCTGCTCTGAAATGAATAGTATGATTTTTTTTCTGGGAAAAAAAACATATTTCACCATACATGTTACACCACAAATATGTCATATAGAATTCACCAAATATTTTGTTGATTATGGAAGACTAGGATAAATAGCTATTAGGATAGTTTGAATACATAACATATGTAGCTTTTCAGGATCCCATAGGCTAAAAAATGTATATTCTGATTTCAAACTTTGAAATATCAAAGATAAAGATTTTTTCCTTAGAAAACAAAAACCATTGATAACACAACATCAATATCTTATGTGATGCAGCCTTGCAGGATCAACAGATAACACTACAAGGCTACAAAATCAGAGTGCACAGTTAGGACTGAATCACTAACAATCTCAGCAAGCACACAAAGAAGACTATTTGGATTTCCCCAAATTCAAATTTATATTTACTTATAAAAACTGCAAATTACAAAGTTCAAACATTTCACCATAGATATTACACCACATATCTCTCATACAGAATTCACCATATATATGATAGGTATAATGTTTACATCTCCAAATGGATTGCACCAGTCCTCATCCCCAATCCATAACAATGATGGACAGGATCCCATTGGTGTGAATTTATATAATAATAGAGTAATATTGTTCTCTACATGTTTTGATGTACTCTCAAACCAAACCCACCTATTAAATGTTTATAGTAAATGGTTTTGGTAATTGGATGGCTAGATATATTGAGAAGACTATCCTTGTGTTAATTTTATATAACCTAACCTCATATGCTCACAGTCGACCCATGAAAGGTCCAATTTTAACCTTTTTTTTAATTTTATGGACACTTGGTGTAAAATTCAAGCCATAAGCATAAAAATACAAGCTAGGAATGCATAGTGGTCAAATTGAACATGAATAACTAAAATTCCAAGTATCTTGGACAAATTCAAAAAAACGACTAAAATTCTAAGTTTCGTAAAAAACAGTGTGTAAATATTCAAAATTGGGCTTAGGAAATTCACACCACAGTCTGTACAATTGTCATAAGTTGAAACTAACACCATGGGGTTGAATATAGATATATTTTTGACAAAAGCCTCTTTCAGTTTTTTAAAATTATGTTTCATTTGTCTAGAGTTAAATTGACAAAATGACAACTTTTGTGTTTTCAACCCAGTTTTACCAAGATCAGAGAAATGCCTACCCAACCCTAAGTATTGGGTATTTTGGAGTGATTTTAGTTGGAAATGGTATGTTTTACTATTTTCCACATTATTATACATTTATTTTTTCAATTTGGGTTCATAAAGTGTCTATTATGCAAAAACACTACATGGTTGTCTTGTATTTATGAAATATCCACCTACATTAATCAAAATACAAGTCAAACCCTCCTATTAAATGTTTATAGTAAATGGTTTTGGAAATTGTATGGCTAGATATATTGATAAGACTATCCTTGTGTTAATTTTATATAGCCTAACCTCGTATGCTCATAGTCAACCTATGCGAAGGTGCAATTTTAACATTTTTTTACTGTTATGGACACTTGGTGTAAAATGCAAGCCATAAGCATAAAAATGCAAGCTAGGAATGCATAGCAGTTAAATTGAACATGAATGACAAAAATTGCAATTATCTTGGACAAATTCAAAATTAATGACTGAAATTATAAGTTGTTGCGTAAAAAACAGTGTGTAAATATTCAAAAATGGGCTTAGGAAAATACACGCCACTATCCATACAATTGTCATCAGTTGAAACTAACACCATTGGGTTGAAGATAGATATATTTTGACAAAAACCTCTTTCATTTTTTTAAAACTATGTTTCATTTGTCCAGAGTTAAATTGACAAAATGACAACTTTTGTGTTTTTAACCCAGTTTTACCAAGATCAGAGAAATGCTCTCCCAGCCCTAAGTATTGGGTATTTTTTAGTGATTTTAGTTGGAAATGGTATGTTTTACTATTTTCCACATTATTATACATTTATTTGTTCAATTTGGGTTCATAATGTGCATGTTGTGCATAAACACTACATGGCTGTCTTGTATTTATGAGATATCCACCTAGATTAATAAAAATGCAAGCCAACCCCTCCTATTAAATGTCTATAGTAAATGGTTTTGGAAATTGGATGGCCAGATATATCGAGAAGACTATCCTTGTGTTAATTTTATATAACCTAACCTCATATGCTCACACTTGATCTATGAAAGGTGCAATTTTATCATTTTTTTACTGTTATGGGCACTTGGTGTAAAATGCAAGCCATAAGCATAAAAATGCAAGCTATGAATGCATAATCATTTTTGACAAAAACCTGTTTCAGTAGCCTACTCTGCAACTACATGGCTGATTATGTATACTTTGGTCAGTGATCCTTGTTGACATATTTAGGCTTGGAAGCCAAAATGGTAAATAGGCTAAATGTTATCTATGAGTTACTGTAAAAGATAATCTTTACTGAGGCAGTAAAGGAGAGGATGATATAGAATGTATGCTATTTCTGCTCTAAAATGAAAAGTATGATTTTTTTCCTGGGAAAAAAAAAACATATTTCACCATACATGTTACACCACAGATCTGTGATACAAAATTCACCAAATATTTTGTTGATTATAGAATACTAGGATAAATAGCTATTAGAATAGTTTGAATACAAAATATATGTATCTTTTCAAGATCCCATAGGCTAAAAAATGTATATTCTGATTTCAAACTTTGAAATATCAAAGATAGAGATTTCTTCCTTGGAAAACAAAAACCATTTATAACACAACATCGATATGTCATGTGATGCAGCCCTGCAGGATCAACGGATAATACTACAAGGCTACAAAATCAGAGTGCACAGTCAGGACTGAATCACTAACAATCTCAGCAAGCACACAAAGAAGACTATTTGGATTTCCTTAGATTCAGATTTATATTTACTTATAAAAGCTTCAAATTACAAAGTTCAAACATTTCACCATAGATATTACACCATAGATCTCTCATACAAAATTCACCATATTTATGATAGTTATAATGTTTACATCTCCAAATAGGTTGCATCAGTCCTCATCCCCAATCCATAACAATGATGGAAAAGATCCCATTGGTCTGAATCCCATGAAAAGTGCACCTGCACACGAGGTTGTACGCTATTATACAAATATCGAAATCTAAATGTTGGTCCCACTCTCCATTTTCCAACAGGTTGACTATCATTGCTTTAGCCTAAAAATAGTTGATATCTATTATGAAAGGTTGGCCATGTATAGAAAATAGCCTCCTTAAGGTTTGCATAGCCTTCTATGGTGAAATCTAGTGAATTTTTTTCTTCACAATCCCAGGAGGTACGGCATGCATTGGAATAAGCTCAAAAGTAACCACGAAATTTTCATTTGAACAAGGAATTGCCACAAAATATTCACTACGTATAATGTTACGAGACCTTATGTGGTTGAAACCTTTGTAGGAAAGAACATGGATATTGTGATGATGGATTCGATGTCACTGCAATACTCCAATACATGATGGTAATGCATTGTGAGTTCCATATTCTATAGAGGCAACTAATCTAGTATTCAAAACTTCATCATCACCCTTTGTTGCAAGAAGTTGGAAAGTGGTGTGCTTATCATCTTTCATAGCAATAAAACGACAAAAAAATATATTCTCCCTTTCAAGTGCTCTTTCCCTACCTTTGATAGATTTCACAATAAAGAAAACATAAACAATGCCTGCAATTAAAATAAAAATAACATTAGTTACTATAAAGATAACATTAGTTGCACAACTAGGTGAATGTGGGGGAGGTATTTATATCATATTCCTAGGCAATCAGTTTTTTCGTGTTTGGTTAGGTTGTGGCAAAGGATCAAACACTAGAGTTGAACTGATAGCTAGTTGGGCTTTACTATTCTTTGCTAACTTTAAAAGTATCACGTTACTTCAGGTTTGTGGAGATTCAAAATGCATCTTCGACTAGTTGGAAGGGAAATCAATGTTACAGGTTACAAATCTGGATCAGTGGAAACAAAGATTAACAAATGTTGGGAGTAATTTTCAGTATTTATCTTTTTTTCATATTCACAAGGAACTCAACACACACGCAGATTTGCTATCAAAGAAAACTATTGGTCTGGAAGAGGGTACACTTTATTTTGAGGAATTTTTGGATTCCACATTAGTGGATAAAATTTCTATCCATTGTAATTAGTATATAGTCATTTGTGCATTGGATACTATCTGAAGACTTTTACATATGTGCACTCTACCCAGTTTAGTACATTTCCAGCTTTTAATATTTTTTTGTCTCAGTCAATAAGGCAAAGTGATCATTATGTACTGATGATTTGATGTGGAATATGTTCTATCTAGTAGAACATACAACTAATGACTGTTATAAATATTCTCTACAGAGTCTAGCTGGTAGTTTTATTTGGAACCTATGCACCTTATGTTTTCTGTAATTTTTCTTTGATTCATAAACATGAACAACAAGAAACTGGGTTTTTTTTCTGGGTGAAAAAATTGTGATATAAACTGAAAAATATGAATTAAAAGATACATGTATACTCACCATCAATGATTTCAGTTGATAGCAATAAACCTTGTTTTGTATAGAACACCTCATGTGGATGTAAATTCACACCTTAGGGAATATGGTGGCCTCTACCAATAACATCCAACTCACATTCAAAATTCTTACCCAACAGAATGTTCCACCAATAGAAACATATACTAAACAATTCAACACTTCCACAGGATATGGAATTTGAAATGACTCTTCTTTGGAAATACCAAGAAAATTTTCATAATAAATATGGACATACATGCATGCCTTTATGGTAAAATCAAATGGATTTGTGTTGTGCGCTAGAATCCCATCCATTTGAATGAATTTCTTTCTTCCAATATTGATAAAATGATCATCTCCCAATAAGGGAGTCACATCTAACCTAGATCCCATGTAAAACCCTCACTTGATGACTGCAGTGGAATGATATTCATATGACCTTGAAGATAACTATGATTTTATTTCAGATAATGAAGGATGGTGCAGCATAAGTGTTGATGTATTTGTAACTTCGGAATGTATTCATCTATGTATCTTATGTCTTGTAACCCGATGTTTATTTCGGGATGTATCTATTATGTAATTGAGTCATGTTGTCATGCCCTGATGTTCCGATCGGGAGGATCTATTATGTAAACAAGTCATGTCAAGTCATAATGGGTAACCCTCCGATTGTCTAAGGGTTAAAGTCCCCGCAATTTCGGGGCACTAGTGTTATTAGACTCTCCTAGTAGAGGTCCGCCCTAGTAGGGTTTTAGTCATGCCAGGATTAGTATAAATAGAGAACTGGAGTCTCTATTTATAACACAACTCATACACACTCAAGTGTAGTGCATAGTTGAGGAAGGAGAAGACACTGGGGCTAGATAAGAAGAAGGATACTACTATTGGAGATCACTTACTATTTTGGGCTTTTCTATTTTCGTGTTGATTCTATCTCTGAGGAAGTTGCGGGGTTTTCTCCTTTATGGTTTCCCCAAGGAAAAATTTTGTGTTCATTATCTCTTGTGTTTAATTTCTATGCTTGTTATTCTCTCAGTTAAAGATCCTAATAATGCTAGCTTAATGTTGAAAAACTAACATGGTATCAGAGCTAACCTGAGAAGAAGACACTGTGCAGCTGCGGGAACTAGGACTTCCTAGTTTGTGGATATTCCTCCACATATTTTCAGCAAAAGTAAGGTGGAATAACTCTCCTCCTTAGGGTGCATCTTTCTGTCGAAGCATAATCCAATTCTGAGGTTTTTTAGTTTTGGACTCAACATTGCTGCCGAAAATTAGGGCTTTTCACAGAAGAGGAATTTTTTAGTGAGCCCAAGCCTGGATTGATCTCCTCCCCAAAATTGAAGTTAGGGACAAATTTCAAGGCATTTGGGTGGATATAT
Source organism: Pseudotsuga menziesii (assembly GCA_001517045.1). NCBI lineage: Eukaryota > Viridiplantae > Streptophyta > Pinopsida > Pinales > Pinaceae > Pseudotsuga > Pseudotsuga menziesii. Next base: position 152,069 of record LPNX010137071.1, read on the forward strand.
CTCCAAAAAATCAAAACCCTAATTTGCTCCTGAACCAGCTCTACAGGATTTCAGCTCAAATTTCAAATCTGACATCTTGACCTGGTAAGATCTAAGATCTTCTGTATTTCCATTTGAGATTCTCAGTTTAAGATGTCTCATCATACCAAGCTTGAGGGAGCTTATAACTTTTGAAACTAGAAGTATAGGATATCCCTGGTCCTGGAAGAGAATGAATTAGACTCCCACATTCATGAGGAGATTCCGATTCTAGAGGGAGATGAGGCAAAGGCCTTACATAAGAAGAAGATGGTTATGGCAAAGAGGATCATTGTTGATTCTATCAAGGATTACCTTATCGCATAGGTATCCTCTCTCAAGACACCTAAAGCTATCTTTGATTCCCTAACCAGATTGTTTGAAGGGAAGAACATAAACCGGAAGATGACTCTGAGAAATCAACTGAAGAATGTGAAGATCTAGAATGCAGAGACCATCCAGTCTTACTTCACAAGGGTTTCTCAGATCAAGGAACAATTGGAAGCAGTAGATGAAGAAGTGGAGAATGCAAAAATTGTGATGACCACCTTGAATGGTCTCCCTAGGACATGGTACTCTTTCATTCAAGGGATCTGTGCTAGAAAGAAGTTGGTCAAGTTCAGCAGACTGTGGGAAGAATGCTCTCAAGAAGAAGCTCGGATAGCAGCTCGAGAAGAGAAGATGGGAAGTGAAGATCAAGCTCTCATAGTACAATCCAAGAAATCCAAATCCAAGCATCATAGAAGTAAGTACTCTCATCATAGAAATAAATCTAGAAATCCTAGAGATAGGTCTAAGTACATTTACTAGACATGTGATGAAAAAGGACACTTTGTTAGAGATTGTCCTAAGAGCAAAAGTATCTCTCATAAGAAGAAGGGAAGCAAGAAAAGACATCATGCTCATGCTACAGAGGATGATGAACCATCCAAGAAGAGATCCAGATATGAAAGTGAATATTCTTCAAGCGAGGATTAATATGTTTTGATCTCCGCTCTCACAGGTAACATTACTCATGGAAGTGATGATTGGCTTATAGATAGTGAGGCTTCCAAACATATGACTGGATTCAAGGAATCCTTTGTGAAACTCTCAGAACATGAATCACCTCACAAGGTGAAGCTAGGAGATGACTACCAATATCCAATAAAAGGTAGTGGTGAATCCTCCTACAAACTAGACTCTGGAAAGTCTCTAACAATGAAAGAACTATTGTTTGTGCAAGGACTCAAGAAGAACCTTCTCTCCATATCATCATTGGATGCAAAAGGAATGAGGGTTGCATTCATAGTTGGTCAAGTCATCATGTGGCCAAGAGGAAAGACTATCGATGATGTGGTAGTGATTGGTGAACAAGAAGGAGGCTTGTACAAATTAAAGGGCCATCCAAAACAAGCCCTGGTCCATGACACAGTAGAGCCAAGTGAACTTTGGCATAGAAGGCTTGCACATGTGCATTACAGAGCACTACCTCTTCTAAGAAAAGTTGTTGAAGGTCTTCCAGAAATACAAGCAAAACATGATGGGGTCTGCAAAGGATGTGCGAAAGGAAAGAACACAAAGAAGACATTTCCAAGTAGTGAAAGCAAAGGAAAAGGAATCTTGGAAATCATCCACTTCGATGTATGCGGTCCTATGTCATCAAGATCACTAAGCGGGTATGCATATTATGTTTCTTTTATTGACGATTTTTCTAGTAAGACATGGGTTTACTTCATAAAGAACAAAGATGAAGTATTCAGCAAATTCAAGGAATTCAAAGCCTTGATCGAGAACCATACTGAAAAGAAGATCAAGACTTTTCGATCAGATAATGGCGGAGAATTCACTTTAAATGAATTCAAAGAGCTATGTAAAGAATCAGGGATTAAGAGGGAGTTGTCCACTCCTTATAATCCACAACAGAATGGGATTGCAGAACGGAAGAATAGAACTATCATGGAAGCTGCAAGAGCTATGCTTCATGATCAAGATCTTCCTATGCATCTTTGGGCAGAAGCTGCCAGAATAGAGGTGTATGTACAGAACTGTACTCCACATAGAGTACTCGAGAACAAGACTCCTGAAGAAGTCTTCTCCGGCAAGAAACCAGAAGTCAGCCATCTCAGAATATTCAGTTGTCCTGTATACATACACATTCCAAAAGAGAAGAGAACAAAATTAGATCCTTTACGAAAGAAGGGTATATTTGTGGGACACTCTGAAAACTCGAAGGCTTACAAAATCTATTTCCCAGGATACAAGAAGATTGACATCAATAGGGATGTGACATTTGATGAAGACACAGCTTACAACAACTCTAGAAAGAGACCTACTGAAGAACCTGAAGAAGTAGAAGCACCTAGAATTCATGATACAACCATGAATGAAGAAACTCAAGAAGAAGTTCGAGAATTTGAAGAACCACAAAGACCTATAGATCCACCTCTGAAGAAGAATCATCATAAGAGGAAACCTACTTGGGTACGAGAACTTATCCAAGGTGTGGAAAGATATGGGGCTCCAGACGAAAATCATAGAGAAAGAAAGAGGACCAGATCATGTTCTGGGTATGTAGCTTTACTATGTGATTTCATTTATAAAGAACTTTCCAGTTATGAAGAAGCGGCAGAATGGAAAGAATGGAAGGATGCTATGATCAAAGAGTATCAGTCAATCATGAAGAATGATGTTTGGTATGTTGTCCCAAGACCAAAAGAGAAGTCAGTTGTAACTTCCAAATGGATCTACAAGATCAAGCATGCTGCAGATGGTAGCATTGAAAAGTATAAAGCAAGATTTGTAGCTCGGGGTTTCTCTCAGAAAGAAGGAATTGATTATGAAGAAACCTTTGCACCTATATCCAGATACACTTCCATCATATCAATACTTTCTCTGGCTACAGTGATGAAATGGAAGATACACCATATGGATGTCAAGACTTCTTTCTTGAATGGTGTAGTGGAAGATGAAGTGTATGTAGAACAGCCACTCGGTTTTGAGACACATGACAGAGAGTCTCATGTGTGCAGATTGAAGAAAGACCTGTACGGTTTGAAATAGGCACTCAGGACATGGTACGGTAGAATTGACAGCTTTCTATCCATTTTTGGCTTTACCAAGAGTAAAGCAGATTCCAACCTTTACTACAAGGTTGAAGATGGAAACCCAGTGATGCTTCTACTATATGTAGATTATCTATTTGTGACAGGTATGGATGGGTTGATTGCTGATACGAAGAGAAAGCTTGTTTCCAAGTTCGAGATGAAGGACTTGGGTATGATGCATTATTTTCTAGGTATGGAGGTGTGGCAGAGTGTGGATGGAATCTTCCTTGGACAAGGGAAGTATGTAGTAGAGATCCTGAAGAGGTTTGGGATGATGGACTGCAAAGCCATGGCCACACCTATGGAATCAAACCTGAAGCTATTAAGTGATCCTTCATTAGATTCGGTTGATGCTACGATGTATCGTCAGATGATTGGGTCATTGATGTACCTAACGAACATAAGACGAGGCATTTGCTTTGTTGTGAACACCTTGAGCCAGTTCTTGACAAATCCAAGAAATGTTCACTTGATTGCTACAAAGCATATTCTGAGGTACCTGAGGGGTACAGTTGATTATGGGCTCAAGTATGAGTCAAATCAGAATATTAACCTGGAGGGTTATGTCGATTCAGATTGGGCAGGTAGTGCCATTGATAGAAAGAGCACTTTAGGATGTTGCTTCAGTATGGGATCAGGTGTGATCTCTTGGTTTAGCAAGAAGCAATCCTGTGTGGCACTGAGTATAGCTGAAGCAGAGTATGTTGCAGCTTGTTCAGCTAGTTGTGAGGCAGTATGGCTATGGAAGCTATTGTCTAGTATATTTGATCTCTAGTTGGATGCTACTTTTATACATTGTGACAACTAGAGTTACATGAAGTTGTCAGAGAATCCAGTGTTCCATGAGAAGTCAAAGCATATCGAGATCAAGTATCACTATATCAGGGATATGGTGCAGAGGGGAGAAGTTAAGCTCTAGTATGTTGCAACAGAGGAATAGATAGCTGATGTATTGACGAAGCCATTGGCTAGGCTGAAGTTCGAGTACTTCATGGAGAAGCTTGGTGTTCTCCAGATCGAGGTTTCCTCCAAGAGAAAGTGATGAGACCCACAGCCATTCTGACATGGTGAGAGGATTGGTTCCTTCCATGGTCAGATATAAGGGCTGAGACATTCTATCATGGTGAGAGGATTGGTTCCTTTCATGTTAGATATGAGTGCTGTCCATTCTGTCGAGTAGCGCAGATGTAAGGGAAACTACCATTCTAGGAATGGAGGCACCTGGTCAGTTACCAGGAAAACTCAGTCTAGGACTGAGAAGCCATTATGATGTGATAGAGGGATGTGTTACCACTTGATTAGATGTAAGGGCTCAACCATTCTGTTATGGCTAAGGGATTAGGTTCCTCCCATGTTAGATGTGAGTGTTGGCCATTCTAACGAGTAGGTCAAATGTAAGGGCAACTGCCATTCTAGGAATGGAGGGGCCTGGTCAGTTACTAGTTAGCTCAGTCTGGGACTGGGGGCCATTCTGATGCGATGGTAGGATTAGTTCCTCCATGACCAGATGAGAGTGCATGCCCTTTCTGATGTGGTGCTTCATGCAAGGTCAGATTGTAAGAGCTGAGCCCTTTTCGATGCAGTGCTTCGTGCATGGTCAGATTGTAAGTGCTGAGCCTTTTCGATGCGGTGCTTTCGAGCATGGTCGATTGTAAGTGCTGTGCCTTTCTGACAGGATGAGGTCGGATGTAAGTGCAGAGCCTTTCTGATGCGGTGTGCTTGCACATGGTCAGATATAAGTGCTGAGCCTTTCTGACAAGATGAGGTCAAATGTGAGTGCTGGGCCTTTCTGACAGGATGAGGTTAGATGTGAGTGTTGGGCATGCCTTTCTGACAAGATGAGGTCTGATGTAAGAGCTGGGTGGGCCATTCTGACTTAAGTGTCAGATATAAGTGTTGATGAAGACCTACATGAAGGGTAGGCCTATAGGATTGACTCTGTAGAACTTCCTGTGACGAGAATAATCGAGATAGCACCATTATGAGATAGCATATGATGATGATTCAGACATGATGATGATCCAGATGAGATGATCCAGACTTGATGACGATCCAGATCAAGCGATGATCCAGTTGTGATGATGATCCAGACTCGATGATCTAGATCAAGTGATCCAGATGAGATGATCTAGACTTGATGATGATCCAGATCGAGTGGTGATCCAGCAGTGATGAGCCAGTAGTCATGATGATGCAGATCCCATGATAAAGAAGAAGAAGATGACTTGAAGACGAAGAAGACAAAGAAGACTTGAAGAAGAAGATGACTTGAAGACTCAAAGATGAAGAATACTTGAAGACTAAGAATACTTGAAGATGATGAGATGATCCAGTTGATGCAGAGAAGAAGACCAGTGCTGAAAATTGTGTCGAAAGAATACCTTCCTAGTTAAGAGGGAGTGTTGATGTATTTGTAACTTCGGAATGTATTCATCTATGTATCTTATGTCTTGTAACCTGATGTTTATTCTGGGATGTATCTATTATGTAATTGATTCATGTTGTCATGCCCCGATGTTCCGATCGGAAGGATTTATTATGTAAACAAGTCATGTCAAGTCATAGTGGGTAACCCTCTGATTGTCTAAGGGTTAAAGTCCCCGCAGTTCCAGGGCACTAGGGTTGTTAGAATATCCTAGTAGAGGTCATCCCTAGTAGGGTTTTAGTCATGCTGGGATTAGTATAAATAGAGAACTGGAGTCTCTATTTATAACACAACTCATACACACTCAAGTGTAGTGCATAGTTGAGGAAGGAGAAGACACTGGGGCTAGATAAGAAGAAGGATACTGCTATCGGAGATCACTTACTATTTTGGGATTTTCTATTTTTGTGTTGATCCTATCTCTGAGGAAGTTGCGGGGTTTTCTCCTTTATGGTTTCCCTGAGGAAAAACATTGTTTTCATTGTCTCTTGTGTTTAATTATTGTGCTTGTTGTTCTCTCAGTTAAAGATCCTAATAATGCTATCTTAATGTTGAAAAACTAACAATAAGTTTGTCGCTATCATCTACACACACCACTAGAATGGGAAAATCATCATCTATACTACGTGTCCACGTACCACTAGTACCAATAGTGTAAAGAATTGGATCATTCTCACAAGGATCCAAGTTTGTCAACTCTACATTTCCTGTATGGGACTCATCAATAACTTTGCAGAGAATGATCTCTTCTACACCACTTTCTTCTTTAAGAAGGGAAACAGTATCGAAGTTTGGAGCTTTTCCCCTAACACACTGCGTAAATGAGCGACAACAGAGTTGATAAGGTATTTGCATATTGTTAAGCTCGACCTGAGTATCATTACCTCTAGACTCTATTTCATTGTCACTCTAAAAATCATGTTTCACAATTTTACATAATTGTCGTGACTTCCTTCATTGTTTAGATAAGTGTTGCTTCATTTGTTGTTGTTTTCTCGTATAACATCCTCTTCTACAAGTATTCGAAATGCTTCTTCCACAACTTATGGAGGCAACGACTTTTGTTCTTTATGTGGCAGTGGATTAGGGTCTGTACTGAACATGATTAAATTTATGAAAATGTATAATCTGCAATCATGACAAGATTCCCAAAGGTGCCACATAGGTTACACAGGGGATCTCTGAATTGGAAATAATCAGTGAAAAAACAATCTAGCTCTATAGGCACAATATAAATGCTACGCTAACCTTTGGTAAGAACCATTAATTTATTTTCTCCTTGTAACCAAGGTTATGGTGTTGCATACACAACAAAATAAAATCTTGCGAGTCCTATAAGATTTCTACATCAAAAAACTAGGGGTAAAATTGATTACTGTGCATATACAGTATCCGGTAAATAATGGTTATAGCCAGACTGGTTAGAAAAAAAATGTACAATGGAAATTAGAAAAGGAATGTTACAAACCTTATAAAAATATAAAAATGAAGAATCTCAAATAGAAATACAAATGATAGTGGAAAAAGTATCCTGCACCATCATACATTGTCTTTGGTCAGAAAATTGCGATGCAATCTTATCTAGTTTGATATGGAATCGCATCCCATGTGATCTGAAATTGTACAACAGAAATTAAAAAATAAATGATACAAGCCTTATAAAAATATATAAATGAAAAAAATGGATTTTCAGCAATTACATTCATTAAACGAATCCCAAACAAAGATACAACCATATCTGAAAAAAAATAGTATGCCCTTTGTTCATAAAATTTTCATGCAATCCGAATTGGTTTGATCTGGAATTGCTTCCGATCTGATTTGATCAGTGATTTTTTTTTTATGTATGGGATCCACCAACCTATGGTTCACAGGGTTATCTTGCTATTTCTTCTCAAGAAGGGACCTATTTTGTTCACAGGGTTATCTTACAGGACTTGTGAGTGAGGTCAAGCATGGAAGATGGCCTATTTTGATCAAAGGTTCTAGGTAAAGTCGAAATGGGTCAAAACATTCACTAATGGAGGTTCTAGGTAAAATCGAAATGGGTCAAAAATCCGCTGATGGAGGTTCTGGGTAAAATCGAAATGGGTCAAAATTACATCCGCTGATGGAGGTTCTGGGTAAAATCAAAATGGGTCAAAAAGTCCACTGATGGTTACTACCACGCATGAAAAATTCAATTTTTACCTAACCGCACATCGTTTTCCATGCAAAATCATTAAACACACTAGTTTACCTCACATGGGTTCGCATGCATTCGGAAAATATTTTCGATGGAATTCCCTTAAGTGATTAACTACGCCAATTCCATTTTAATTAACTTCTAACCCATTCCTTATTTAGGATACATTTCGGGGGTGGTAGTTTGTTATGCTCTTGATCTGCTTCCAAACCAGTGGATGAAGCCTCTTCTTAAGGTGCAGCAAAGAAAAATATCCCCACCCTTCTCTTGAAAGGTACCTTTTTCCTGAAGTCCTTTGGACTGAATAGTGACCATCTGCTGAATAATTTGCATGAAATATCAAGTTTTCATGAAAAGCGCCAAAACTTGTAGTAAGAATTCTAATTGGGGTGAAAATTTCGACACATTGAGACTACTTATATCCTTCACTTATGTATTGAATATACTAAAGCCAATTTTCTTTTCCCTTGTTACCATATAAAGGAAATAAAATGTAAACAACAACTAAAAGCAAATATAATCATACATTGTGTAGAGGGAAGCTTTCTAGCACTGTGTTTGAGGCCTTCTACACTCTTTCCTGGTGATTTTGGCCGAAAAGCATTAGACAAGCAAATATACTTTAAATCTCAATAGTAGTAAAGAAACATAAGTTTTTACTTCTAAAATATTTCTTCTGTCTAGAGCAGAGATTTTTGGACAGAAGTAATGGTAGCTAGGACCTGGTTTCTAACGCTATTTTGTGAGTAGTGAAAACAAAATTGTGGGGAAAGCAAGATGCAAGGTATACATTCCCAAGAACTCATACAAGTTATTCCTCAAGTAAACCGGCGGAAACAATCAGCAAATCATGCAATTACAACAATAACCCATTTAAACAAAAATCTAGACAAATAACTTTGCAATCTCCTTTGATCATAGAAAAACTCCTCATCTAAAAGAGATCCAACCCAATATACATCCCCTATTAACACAAAAACTGTCACTTCTATAAATTTATAGTACATTATCAATAGTTCCTTTTATATATTTAATCTCCTCTTGGTTTCCTTCCAATTTGACTCATTTTGACATCTTATAACAAACCTGGAAACCTGATTAGCAGAAAAAGTAATACCGGTTTTTGTATGGGTTAGGTAGATGAGACATCATTAAAAATGCATAGCATGGTTTCACTATCAATAAATGCATAGAAATTGGACTTCACTTATCTTGTCAAACTATCTTGCATGAGAGGATACATTGTTGAATAGAGACTCTGAAGTGACTCTGTTGAATGTAGAAATTTGTAGGATTTTCATGGGCCAAGGGTATGTGTTGTTGGACCACATGTTGATGCAGCTTGTGCACATGTGGATTTAGTTGCATTATCCAAAGAAGAATGCGCTATAGGAACTATTAGAGATAGCTCCTTACATAAATAAGGTTATACTCGCGGTGACAGGTTGACTTCAAAGAACGATATATCCATTGCTACATCATCTTTTCATGTTGAAAAGGTAAAATTAGCTTCCATGGCAGGCCTTTCTGCTGCATCATTGAAGGAAAATTTATTCCTTGACCAAGACGAACATGAGATTCAACATCTTGCAGCAAGTATAGTGTCGAGTCAGTTAAAGAGAACAAAGATCAAATTGAAGCAATTGGGAGAGATTGATTCTGTGTTCATGAAGGAATGTGAGAAGGTTTAAAGGAAAAGGAAGAGATTATTAACATAAAGTTTTCATCTTATGTCAAGTCATTTTGGATATGGTGGATCATCTACATTAGCTGCAGGACCTATAGCAGTATCTGCAATGAATAATGGGCTTGTAATTCCACATTTTGTTCCATCATCTCCACATTCTAGTTATGTCCCTTCATCTCATCCAACTATTCCTTTTATGGATAGACCATCTATGTTTTCATTTGGACCAAGTGGTGCAGGATCATCTATGCATGTTACCAGGAATTTTACACCTCTTGCGGACAAGAGTTGTTCCTCTACCGTGCAAAGCACAAGTGTAGAACAAAAGATCATAGCAGCATATCTTTCCCCTAAGTAATCAATTTGAATAACGTGAAACAAAAATATTACCTCAGGCCTGTTACCACCTGAGTTGTACTTAGTGGTTTTTTTATCAAGTGAGCCTAGTGAACTAGACAAGGATAACTTCTTCGGACTTCAGAGAACCTTCAGTCTTGCTTCTGGGAAGCTTTGTTGTACTATATCACATGTTCATACCCCATGGGGGAATTGTAATAAATGTTCTAGCATTATAGTGTCTATAAAAGACTCGGTCTCTTAGACTTTATTTGTCAATCTGATCAGCCCAAGGTGTTTTTTCCCTTGGTTATTATTGGTTGTTGAATAAACGACTGATAATTTCTGAGTTTTTCACTCCATACCTCCAAAGTTGGGCTGGTCGGCTTGGCATTTAGGCCTATTGAGGTTATTAGAGTCTATGTGTCAATGTATAAACATGCTATACATCATGGTCGATTCATATGAACATGTCTAAGTCCCCCTAGGTTTTTTCAATTTTTCAATTTTTTATTTTTTTTCAGTGTTTTTTATTAAAATTCAATTTTTCCAAAACTTAGACTATTTTTTAATAGTTTAATTGGAAAATTTGATTTTGTTATAAAAGTGGGCCAAATAATCAGTTTCAGTCATGTAGGTGCTCATTTTCAAGCTAAGAGCACCATGTAAACCCATGGACCCACTATTTCCTAGTTTTGAGTGATTTTCCATCACTCAGGTCATAAAGCCCCAAAATCATTTATTGATTATTTTAATTAATAAATTGATGAATAATGGAGCAAATCCAAAATCATAGATCATTGGATTGTCAGTCAATTTGATTGAAATCATTCAGATCTAAACCAGATTGATTGGATCTGACAAATCCTTGACTGAAGGAGGTGATCAGATCAAATCCAGAGTTGATATTCAGCATCCTTTATGGGGAATTTCACCCTCCCTCTCTCCTCAACATGTTTTGGCTCATCTAGATGAGTTTTGCTGGATGATTCAGTCAACAGTTTAAGGTGTCAGTCATATCAGCTCTCCGATTGGAAATTGCACTCAGTGAGACTCAGATCTGGCTCAGTTAGACATAGATCAAGCATTGATGGATTCTTCATCAACATATTTGGTCTATCTCCTTGGGATTTGCACCCCCCTAGGCTGGATGTCCTGTATTTTGTATATATCCAGGCACAGCCTCCTCTTCCAAGCTAGTTAGAAATGGGATTGAGGTGCTGTTGCTATTGTATTGTTGTATTGTTCATTTGAAATAAAGAGAATCTTTGGAGGAAAGATGGTGTTGTGCCATTGTATGTGTGGATGATGATTGCCATTGTTTTACTGAGGTAACCTGTATCTGTGTTCATGATTTGCTAACTGCTTGTAGATCCATTGTTAAGATTGATAATAAGCTTATTATAATCTTGGTAGGAAAGGTGATTTTCAATAAGTATATTGGCCCTCTCTTTCCTTTGATGCATGTTTAGAGATCTAGATTCAACATGTCCTATAAGCTTATATGCATGTTATTTTGAATCTCTGTGTATGTACTAATCGGATCTCACAAGTTTTTTTTGGCAAGTTTCTTGATTTCAGCTGAGCTGCAGGTTCCTACATTGGAGAGGATGCTGATCTAGTTTGTTTCTTCACTCTCTCCAAAACCTTCCAAAGGAAATAGTCCCTCGACATTCCACCTGAAAGCTCCACTGTGGATCTTCAAGGAAACCAGCATTTCTCTCCTCCTCTTCCTCCCTCAAGATCAACTCTTCACCCAGTTACTTTTTCATAGCTTTGATTTTGTTTAGATCTATCATATTAAAATTAATTTCAACATAGATCTATCCTCTTGAAGCTCATAGTCTAGATCTTTCTCTTAACAAGTTTCATAAGCTTTCTAGATCTAGCTTTAGGGAAATCGTTCTTTTTTGCATGTAATTTTTAAAGAAAATTTGTAGCTTGCATGCATTTGATTTCTGTTTGCTGTACATTAAAATTTCATATTCTGCAATAAAAGTGCACATATTATTTGCTTCCCAAAAAACAATCCAAGATCCCTAGGAAAGCCTGCCTTCCTTGGTTCCTGTTTTCCCTTTTTAACTAGTTTTCAGCTTACCTTTTTTGTTAAAAGTGAGCTGACCCAAAGGTACTTTCAGAGTGATTTTGGGCATATTTCAGTCTGATATGCTTGCTGGTTTTTATCAGGTTTGACAGAAAATAAAGGAATTTTATGTTCGGAGGTGGCCTCAAGAACGTTCAAATCCCCCCAGGGGTCTCTCGTTTGACTAAAACCTTTGATTTTCGCACCTTGTAATCTCTTGATTTCAATCCATATAAGGATCAAGAGGAATTATATCAGTTCTCTGATATTGTAACTGCTGTTAATAAAATTATTTTTTGAATAGGCTCTTTCGAGCCCATTCCACATCCCCGCTAGGGGGATTTGCGTCGGTGTCCTTTTTGTTTCTTTTTGATCATTTATTTTCAAACTAGAATTGATATAATATGCAAGGTATTATATTTTATTTCATTATTAATTTCATATTCCATACTTTATATTTCAAATTAATCTTAATACTTACCCCACGACTTCCCGATTGACCCAAAAGGGGAAAGAGATTCGTGGTAGGACTAATTAGAAAACTAGAATTGTGTATCTGCTTTCTTTTGATCATTTGTTTTTCAGCTATTATAAAATCAACCCCTCCTTGATTCCCCGATTGAGATCCACTTGGATCGAAAGAGGTTCCTGGAAGGTTTTCTTTTAAACAAGAACACCTAGTTTTAAAACTTACTAAAATTGACAAGACTCCAGTGTGTATGCTCTGCACTTGGCTGCGGTTCATTTGATTAGTCAAGTTGTATCAAAAGCACTTGAGTGAATACTATAATTAGGACTCACTCTCCCAAATTAACAAACCAACAGGTGAAAATCCAACACCTAGATCGAACCATCACGGTGGCAAAATACCCAAAGGAAGCGGGAACTTCTGAAAAGTGACCTCAGGGCGTCGATCTCTGTCACACCCTAACAGGTGCGTTATGAAAAATAGCCCCAGATACTCCATTTCATCCCACATATTCCTTGCGGGTAGCCGTGAAGGTTTAGTTTTGGACATACTCCAAGTACTCTAGGGTATATCTGGAGTCCCCCCTTTACTTAATTTTAATCAACTCACACTTCAATTTTAACTTAAAACATACCAAGAGGCAATCACAAAACAATCACTCCAAGAACACACAAGTACATTTTTTATATTTTTGACTCCATTTTAAGGCACTGGTTATTTTCTTGTTTTATATATATATTGTGTCTCAGCATTGTGCTTTCGTGTGTTCATCTTTTGTATCTTGCCATCTTTGATCATCTATAGTTAAATTGCAAACTCCTAAGTAACTCATTCAGTTTAACATCACAACACTAAGTAATTATACTTATTAACTTAATAGGGTCTACCCCCCCTGTCTTCATTAGGAGTTGAGCCTAAACAGAGGAGTCAAGAACAAGGTGACAGCCTTGACTCGAGACTTGCCCCCAAGGACACACCGAGTGGCTTGAATATTTTTGCCATGTGACCCAGGTGTGTGAAAGGCAGCAACAAGGCCTAACTCCCTTTGTCCTTGTTCCAAAATTCCTTGCAAGTTCCAATACCTACAAAATAGATCAAAATACGAAAACACAAAGTGAGAGCATTATGACAAATCAACTACCTATGTTAGTGATCAAGGATTCCAACAATATCTAATCTGCAATTAAAACACATTAAATATGGGAAAAGGGAACACTTTTGTATTGATAATGAGAGAGTAAAGTTACAACCAATCCTTGATGTTGATGGCCTTATCCTCTAAAAAAAATCTACAATCCTCCACACCTATGACAATCTCTTCACATACAATACCACTCTATCTTGCCTCGAGCTCAGATCTCAATCCAACAGCATAAGGGTACTTTCTTTGGCCTCCTTCACTCACTCCATGAAGGCTTCATTTATAGGCCAATTCACATAAGATTCACTTGAGGAATGGATAGGAGGTGATCCCAACAGGTGAGGAAGGTGAATGCCACCTCTCCTAAGCAAGTAGGAACTGCCTCCACAGAAGCTTTCACAAGGAAGCTTCTATAACTTTCTTTTTTCACATTTTTGGTTGACCGGCGCACTTGGCTTTAGGTGAAAGAGTGTCGGCGTTTATTACTCAACTAGGAGAAGCTTCGACGGTGCCTAATGTCAAGGGGAAAACTGGATCCGGTGCACTTTGCCTCACTAGACATAGCACTATCGGTGCTATGTTAGAACAGGGGAAAAGCATCGTCCTCTCTAGGGATGGAAAAAAGGTTTCCAAGGAATCTTAGGCCAGGTTTTCTGAAAGGAAAACAGGAAACTGTGGGATTTTCAGGTGCAATAGAATTCCCCCCAAAGTATGATGCTAGAAGGAAGTGATAGGTGAAATAGTTTGCAAGATATCAATCTAGTGTAGAGGCAATGAGATATGAGCCCATAACTGACAAAAAACCAATAACGGACTTATCCAACTGAATCATGGATTGCGGACCAATACAGTGCAGATCCATGATGATGACCATGTCATGGATACTAAAAATACATTGTAGATCCATGAACAACTGATGTAGGAGGTAGAACATGGATACAAGACATACAATGTAGATCCATGTTACCCGACCTCAAATACTGAACACAGCCACCAAACATACAATGTGGATCTGTGTCGAGACTCTAACTGTTATCCAAACACAACCTGAGGATAGGAAACTAGGATGATGAATCCTAATCACTTAGGGTCTTCATTCCAATCCCAACAGATACGATTCTAACCATGTGAATAGATGTTTTGACATCGAACATGGGAGAAACCACTTGATTACCCGTCATTGATGTATATTGTTAACAAGTGTGAGGGAAATCATCATCAATGTCAATAATCCCCAAGGTATCTCAGTACATTCTTTCAAGTGTGAATGGATGTTTTGAAATCAAACACTTGATAGAATAGTTTAATCAAAGGCCAATGATGAAAACCTACTGTTGAAAGTGAGGAAACCTGCCATTGAGGCATGCAGGCTTCAAGGTACTTGACCAGGTTTCTAAGTCGAAATTCCAGATGATGAGCTGAAGTCAACATGAATAGACTCATCAAAGGAGGGCCATGATGATTCCCCCACTAGTGACACGAAACATGGAACAAAAGTTTATTTGAAGTACTGAAACTAACTCAGACGTGACTGAATTTATGGATAGGTAAAGTTATTAATGAGTTATTTTCTGGAAGAGACACCCTTTGAACAATTTGCGGCACGACAAGTGACTTGGCAGCATTGACTTGATGATACTAAAACCCATTGTAATGCAGGGAATATGACGAAGCATTCTTTGAATTGACTCAACGGGGTCAGGTGACTCATGAAAGTGGATCGACTCGGAGACAAGCTGAATACCCAATTGTTTAGATATGCAAATGCAACTAGGTTATATGTTTAAAGGTGGATTGTAAATTGCCATAAATACAAATGAAAAACATTCCCCTTTCCCATAATTTCCCCATATTGACAGATGGGTGCTCTTTTCATTTTTACAAGTTCAAAGAGGGTAACAAACACTCGTTGTAGCTCATCAAGTGATGAGTCCATTCTCATACATGTTACGAACCTGAGAAAGGAGAGGTTCGTTCCTAGATAGGGTCTTCCATCATTTGATTTTATGATTTCGATGAAAGTAAACTCAGTATCATTCATGTTTAGAGAGTCTGAATGAAGACACAAGAAAACTCCAAAAGGTTTTTTTCTTAAATAGGCCTAGTCGGTCCGAAAAAGAGATAGCCTATCACCGACTACTCGACTGTTCTTATACTTTTATAATCGTGAACATAACAAGTTCGCTTGGCAATATTTTTCTGTTTTTAAGGAGACTGAAAAGAGCTTAAATATAACTCCATAGCAGGTTTCCTTTTTCATAATCCAATTTTTATGAGTCTGAAAAAAAGTGAAAAAGTGGACTCGACACCTTTTTACTGGTTATTTTATGAGCATGTGAAAAGTGTGAAAGACGCTCAGTACTTTTTCAATTCCACTCTAAGCTTGAAAAAGACAAAAAGAGATTAATTCATAGCCACGAACTATATAAGTTTGACATGGAAGCTCAAAAACACATTAAAATCCAACTCCATTAAAACTATATAAACAAATAATAAAAACCCACTTTATTAAAGTAACTTTTGGATTTCAAAAATAATTAAATTGAAATAAAATAAAAAAGTTCCAAAATTACTATAAATAGAATGAAATAGTAAATTTTTTTACCATTGTCACTTACCATTTGAAGAGTTAGGAGTTGGAGTAAAACAAGGAGAGATTCATTTTGTGATTGCAAGCATTTTCGGTCCATCGTTTGCCCACTTTGCTTGGAAGAGGTAAGTAATTTAACCGTCCTTTTTCATCCCCACGTTGATTATTTAGTTTTTAAGCTGGAGATAGAAGTTTTTTCCAACCAGAGGTGGGGGGTTTTGAAGCGTTTTGGAAGCCCAAAACGTGTGCCATGGACACGCTTGTTTTTTTGGCAAGGGTGAACACGATGGTGCTCTATCCATAGCTAACAAGATCACTGTAATTTGGTGCCCCATAGTGTTGAGACAAAGGCGCCATAGGTGCTCTGTCTGAACCAAAAGAAGCTTCGGGCGCTCTGTCCATGAAATAAAAAGGCATCGGAGGCTATTTTTTTGTAAGAATTATGCCCCCCATCCCTTAACATCCAATTTTTTCTTCTCCTCCCATTTAAAACATTATTTTTTACATTTCCTTTTCCCATGAAATGGTTCCTAATAGAAGTTTTTTTATGTTTTGTAGGTGAAAAACAACATCCATAGCATGGTTATATGGAAAGAGTGTGAGCATCATACAGCAGACTTCCAAGATGTTAGTGATCCAACTACCATAGAGGCCCTCCAGAACTTTGGGCTACTGAAATATTTCAAGGTACCAGGCGTGAAGGCCTACATCCATCTTCTGGTGTATATTATTGACATGTGGAAGCCCGAGCAGCAAAATATTATGGTCGGGACCCACATCCTGACTATAGACATTGAGGATATATACTTCTTGACTGGGATGTCTCAGAGAGGGAGACAATTGGTTCTATCCATTCAATAGGGTGGGGAACTTTCCCGCAATGATATAATTGGTCGATATTGTGCACTGGGGACGCATGCCCAATATGGGAAACTTTGTATACAATAGATAGTGGGTCGTCCTTTGAGGACGATAGTCTATACCATAAGGAAGGTTGTCGGGACTAGATCCTCTCACCTGACTACTAGGGAACATATGTTGTATTCCATAGAGTGTATGGAGCCTACAGTTTTTAACTAGTGTGAGGGCACGTTAGTTATCCTAAAGGACCAGATGAACAAGTGCAAGCAGGGAACACTTAAATAGTTCGGCTATGGAGATTTGGTTGTGTCTTTCATCCTGCAAAGGGTGCCCCACATCAGGCCTCAAGTGATTGTGAGTAGACTAGACCCCAAGGATCCTAGCATGCTCAAGTGGGTTTACGTTACGGCCCGTCATGGTGGTGGGGATCCCAGAGTTGTCTACGGATCAGCCTTCTTTCACTACTCATGGTACAGGATTATGCTACGAGGGGGAAGAATTCCACGAGGATCCAGAGCTTCCACTGCCTGAGGGAGAGGAGTGGGATGATCGAGGTAAGAAAAACACTATCCATCATGTTTTTAAGTTTTTCAATTTTATTTCATTTTTATTTTGTAACACTGAGACAAGTGAAAAAATAGTTCATGTAGACATTGGACCTATACATCCAGCTGGGATGTCGCCTATCGACATACGAGATGGGATTAGATATATGGTGGCTTATCGCTCCAAGGCAGATGAGGAGCTTGTATATTTGGAAGAGAACTTGCAACATTTGACTATAGGGATTCTTGATGTTACCACCGATGACTTACCCAGGCGCTACCAACATCATACTGTGGGAGTCTCAAGACGATTTTCCAGGTTACTCCACAGAGTGGCCCAGGCCATTATATGTTATAATGAGCACCACTATGATGATGACTAGTCTACAGAGACTTTCCCCTTTTTGTATATGTATTCCTACTGAAAGCTTCGAAGCTTCAGATTTTGCCTTGTATATGTATATTTTTAACTTATGACAATCCTAAATTTTTTAGGGCACTAAAAGATTGATGCTTCAGCCCAATTTTGTATCTCATTTTTATAGTTATATATATATGACAAACTTTATTTACAATTGTGTGTGCGAAAAATGTGATGTGTGAAATGTATTCCTACTTATGAATTTACATGCATGTTTTTATGTTACAATGGACCTTTAATTATGAGAAATATGCCAATCTAATACATAATTAGTTAGGGAATATGCCACATCATTTAAATGTCTTGAAAGATGTTGATACGTTACTTGCCAAAACACCTTTCCAAGATTTTAACCCTTCAGAATGTACGAAGGAGTAGGGGGTTTCAGACAGTGTAGACCCAATTAAGCTGTTGAACAACTAATTGAGATTCTAGTTAAACCCTAATCTCCTTTACATCGTTAGCTAGGGATTCTATCAACAATCCAATCACCGCATGATATTCTACGAGATTTTTAGTGGAGGGTCCTAAACACACATGCCATGAACTCACCAGATCACCTGTAGGAGAGTACAATACCCAAGCTGTTGATGCAAAATTTAACGTGTAACGATTAGAACCTCCTGTGAACCCAGTAAAAGTGGTCATATTTCCATTAGACATAGGATATGCATAAGTAGGGTTTATAAAACACACCATAAATCACACCAAAAAAATCACAATTTCAAATTAAGACACACAGCAATCTATAAACAATATTTACAAAGAGCCTATGCTAAATGACCTAGGCACAGTATATTTTAAGGTAGATCCCAATATGGGGCTCACCTAGGGGTATCCCGCCATATTCTACTAACTCATATGCACCATTTTCCAAGACATGACTAATAATGTAAGGCCCATGCCACATAGATTCGAATTTCCCTGCCTCCATCTTATCAAGCTTCTGGTCATAAGTCAAGACCAGATCTCCTTCATTGAAAGAGCAAGGTTGAACAGTTCTGTTATATTGGGCTTTCATCAAGTTTATTTAGATACATAAATTGTTCCTCTTTTATAGTGGTGTTAGGAAAAAGTTCCACAATGAGCTCTAGGTGCAGTCAGGGGGATAGATGGTTTCTTGGTTCATGCCATCGAGTCAGTTTTTGGTTGCTGCACTACTGGTGATTCTACTTCTTCTTCTTCAATTGGGAAACCCAAGATAACGATTGCATATGATAGCTTAGTTTTACTGGGGATATTAATGACCATGGGTGTTGGATAATCTGAGTGACAAACTTTTGGCTCTGTGATTGCTCAGCTCTGGTTCTCTCAACTCTCTCTCTTTCTTTGTGTGCATAAAGGTTTGTTTGATGGTGAAGCCTGGTACTTATACCCGTTAGCACATGTTGTAGCCATCATTCAAATGTCTAATCGATCACATGGGATTCTTGGTCGATGTGCTCCTTCATTAACTCGGCAACTTGAGTGCTCCGCTTTACCTGTTAGTACAGTTATGGAAGTTATGCAAAGGAAGGCTGACGGGACCAAAAATCACGTCGTCATTATCCTCGTACCACGTCAAATTTAGGGCTCTTAGCTATCGTATCTGCCTCAATATTTTCTAGATATCCTCTCTTAAATAATTGATTACAGACAACCTGTCATAACCGCCTTTCTATACGCTTTTTGCCTTTTCTTGCGCGTTCTAATTTTCCTTGTTCTTCTGCATGCATATGTCGCCAACATGTGACATAACAAAATCCTCTCTCTCTCTCTCTCTCTCTCTCTCTCTCTNCCAGGCATGTCACAACCATTGTAGTATGGCTTCAGGCGACTGCCATTGACCATTCCTGCAACATATGTTCCATCGAGCTTCTATAAGTTTACTGCTCCCGCATCAGTGATGTGTGCAACCACATATGGACCAATACAATGTGTCTTTAGTTTACCCGGGTGTTTGAAAAACTTGTTGTCATACAGCAACACAAGTCTTATGATTTTAAATGGCTTAACTCAGATATGGCGATCATGACATGATTTATGTCTTTGCTTCTCCATAGTTTGATGATATCCTGCAATGAAGCGTTCCTCTTCCATCTAAATGAGTTGTGACATCCTTTGCTCAACAGCATCTCCGTCAGTCATCTCTATCAATGCAGCAATCCGTAGGCTTGGCACAATCTACTCCATTGGTACGACAATTTCTTGTCCATATACCAATGTGAATGGGGTATGACCTGTCAGTCGTTTGCAAGTCATGCAATATGCCCATAGCATAGCTGAAACTTTGTGATCCCAATAATCTCGGTGCATGTTACATACCTTGGTCAAGGCATTCTCCAAAATCTTGTTGAAAGCTACAACCATTCTATTCGCTTGAGGATGATAAGGTGGTGTCTTCTTATATTGGATCTACAATTCTGCAATAAACTCAGTAATCACTTTGTTAACAAAATGCATACGTTGGTCACTTAGGAGAATCTTTGGACAGCCAAATCTAGTCACCACATTTTCAAACAAAAACTTCGTCGCAGTCACAGTGGTGAAATCCTTAACAGGCGCAGCTTCATCCCATCTAGTTAAATAGTCAGTCGCAGTGATAATGTAGCACGCACCAATCCTCTTTCTTGGTGGGATGATAGGTCCAATGAAATCAATGGCCCATTTATCAAATTCCTAGAGGGATATCTGTGGCACTAGTGGAATTTCATCTCAACGCGGCGGTTTTCCTGTTCTCTGGCAGATATCGCAATGCCGACAGAAACTCTTAGTATCCATGTGTATGGTTGGCCACCATAATCGTGCTTGTAGGATTTTCCACACAGTCACTTTTCCTGCATAGTGTCCTCCGGAAACACTAGCATGTGCTTCACCCATAACCCATGGTCATTCATAGTCAAAGACACAGCGACGCAGTACTTCATCTGCGCCCAGCCTATACAGATGCCCCACAATCAATGTATAATCAACAGCTCTGATGACCAAGTGTTTTTTCTGATTGGTTTCAATTCATTTTGGTGCATGCCCTGTGCTTAGAAAATAAATGATGGCATTAAACTCACGGTTCTCAGTCTTCCATCATGTGGATCAAAAATAGTTGTGCGTCAGGAAAGTTATCTTAGAGGCTCATTGGTTCTTCGCAGCTCTCTATCCTTGATAGTTGGTCAGGTCCAACATTTAGTCAACCGGGTTTAATAATGACCTCAAAATCAAACTCTTGAAATAGGAGAATCCATATACAGATATTCCCCCCCAACAGTGGCTTGTTGACTAGGTATTTCAGCGCTGAATGATCGGTGTACATTTGAAAATGTCCACCCAACAAATAGTGTCTGAATTTATGAAGTGCATAGACCATAGCAAGGCCTTCTCTTTTCGTCATCGTGTAGTTATTTTCTGTTGTTGACAGGTTCTTGCTTACGAAAGCAATAGGGTGGTCTAGCGCACCATCTCTTGGTTTTTTCAGGACTATGCCAAGCGCGATAGATGGTGTGTCGACATGCACATGGAACTCCTTTTTCGAGTCTGGGACTACAACTATTGGGGTAGTGGCCATGGAAATTTTTAATTTATCCAAGCTTTCCTAGCACTCTGTTGTCCACTAGAACTCTGCGTCTTTCTTCAAAAATTTCTCCATAGGTGCATTGATCGTTTCATATCCTCTGATGAACTTTCGTTAGTAGCATGTATGTCCTAGCACTGATCTGAGTTGCATGACTGATGTAGGCGAACGTAAGTTGAGAATAATCTCAATTTTTGCTAGGTCGACCAAAATCTCGTCGCGACATGCAACCTGACCCAAGAGTATACCAAATGGTGCACAGAAAATGCATTTCTTAGAATTAAGCACAATCTGATACTGGAGGCAACGGCCCAGCATCATGCGCAGACTCTCAATATGGTCTCTTACTAGAACAAACACAGTCTAATCATCAAAGTAGACTTCAAGAAATTTATGTATAAAATATTTAAAAGCGGAAACTACTATTCTAGAAAAAATAGTAGGTGCATTCCTGAGTCCAAAGGGCATTACCATATACTGATAGCATCCCCATTCTGTGACAAAGGTCATTTTGTGGCGATCCTCCTACACGATTATGACTTAGTGATAGCTAGAGAAGCCATCATTGAATGAATACATCTCTTGTCGACCTACATTTTCAAGTACTTCATCTGTGAATGGTGTTGCGAATGGGTCATGCAAGCATGCATCGTTCAGCTTCCACAAGTATACACAGATCTTGAATTCACCTGTTGTGTTCTTATGTTGGATCACTATAGGGATTATCCACTCTTATTCCTCAATAGGTTCTATGATTCCTGCATCGAGCATGTGATCCAATTCTATCTTTACATTTTCCTTATATCTGGGGTTCATTATGTATGGTTGATGTCTACTGGGTTTAGCATCTGGTCGTAGCGGTATTTTCATCTCCCCCAAATATCCTACTATCCCCCTCATCTCTGAAAAATTGGTAGGGAATAGATCCTAATATTCATGCAACAAGTCTATGATCTTTGCGACAGTCTCTTCATCCCAATAATCCCCTATATTGGCAAACTTCGGGTTCTTTAGCGACCCAATGTTTACTTTCTTGATTTTCAGCATTTTTAGGAACTGGTCACTAGAAATGATACTTCCCTCTACTGTGCCTATGTCCTATGTCTCTGGTATGTTTATGTTAGTTGGTTCATCATCTAGATCTCTAGTTAGGTTGTAACAGGCCATCCCCTGCTGGATGGTCGCACTGCTCTGGTGGGAAATTGCCTCCATGACAAGGATTTGAGCAAATATTTGGGCTTTAAGTACTTCAATTACAGCATCAACTATAAGTTTCTCATCTACAAACTCAAATGTGTGCACAAACTATTTGGATATCTCTTCCCAACCTTGAGTACCTTGTTTCAACTCCATAGACGCATACCAAGTTCTAGGTTTCATTTCCAATGTATGAATGAAATGGTGGACCCGTTCCTGCCACAGGTATACTGCAAATATAGTGTGACACTGATTTATGTGCTCTGTAGTGCTAGACAACCCTATGTACTTATGGCTTATAGTAACAACTTCTTCACCAAACCGGACTTCCATCAACCTTCTGCACTGCAGCCAGTCTGTTATGAATTGCTTGTGCATACCCCACCATCTGGAAGGCGTAGCCTTGAGTACATGATCCAACGCAGATAAGCGCTGTGATTCTATGATAAGGCCTTAAAACTTAGTGATAAATGTCGCAAGGTTAGGTAATCCTTAGTAGGTGGGTAGCTCTTTGTCCTCAGTCTCCACCCATCACACAGACCTGGTAATCCTCATGCATCTCCTCATAGATACCTCATGTAACTCATTTTTCCAGTTCTCTAAAGCTTCCCTTGAGTCGGATGTGTAGAAACTAGCACTCTTCCAGCTCAAGTTCCCATCTGCAGTTGGATTGATGTAATATTCTTGCATGGAAGTAACCTTGTATATCTGGTCAAGATAGTCACCCTCTACGTCATTATATATAGGCACAACATATCTTTGTCTTTCCAATGAATCAATGGGTGACACTACCCTCATTTCTTTATCCTCGAATGAGAGTATCCTTTTCTTAAAGATGATGATGGTTTGATTGTCTATGGCCCAATATATGCCCAGCAGCGTAGGATGTTAATGACTTCAAAGTCTGCAAATGTGTGCAACCCTTCTATATCGACATGGACTTGACTCAGTCTACCAATTGGAAGTACCTTCGCCTAATTCGCAATTCGCAGCTGGACAGGAGACCAGTCCAAGTGTGGCTTCCCCATAATTTCCCAAGTTTGTTGTGTCAAGATATTGACATCAAACCCTAGTTCTAAAATGATATAGTCCATGTCATAATCTCCCATCTGTGCAGTCATTCTTAACTTGCGACCAGTTTTGAATTTCTTCTCAACCTAGTTAACTCTCTTTTCAGGTTGTGGCTCTAGTGGTCTCTCTTCTATTAGTGCTTCTAGTTATTCAATGGAATCTTTATCTTGAATTAGCGTTAATAAAATTGATAGAAGAGACTTGATCTTACTAATCTTTTGTGGGACCTTCTTCTATAATATGTGTTGGAATCGTTCAGGCATCTCCTTGACTTCTTTGGAAGTTGATGGCTCTTCTGGATTCACAAACTCTAGTTGCACATCCATGAATACTTGCTTCTATTTTTGGAAGTCAAACGACGCCTTCTTCTGCATCGCTGGTCGTACTTGTGATTGAAGTTGTTCTTACGGCGTTTCCATATCAGCTCCAGTGGCAGTACCTCCTTGTGTTGCGACTGCAACGCTCAGCTCTTGTGGTTCAGCAGCAATCATCTGGACATTTAATTTAGAATTTGGATTCTACACAGGAGTAGGACCTGCGATGGTCCTCTCCTGACACTTCACAATCAACTGTGGACATTATTCCACGTTATGGTCCTATCCCTTGCAATATGAGCACGTCTTTGCAGGATCCAAACAATCTTTGGCATAATGACCTAGTTGTCCACAATTTCAGCATGTAACCTGACCTCTTCCTTTACCAAATCCTCCTTCACCTCCTCTTCCTATGAAGTTCCCACCACCCCTGCCCTGAAGGTGTGATTGTTGTGGGGGATACTGGTTCTGTTGATATTGTGACCAATAGTGATTCTGCTACACGTATGGATATTGTGGTGCATACTGAGGCTGATACTGGTTCTAATATTGATCAGGTGGGAACTGTGTAGGCTGATATTAGATTTGCACAGGGTCATCCTGAGTCTGTCCATCATTCTTCATTAAGTATGTTTCCACCATCTTTTCCTTCAAGAGATGATATGCTCTGCAATCCTTCTCTTCATGCCCTAATGACCTGCAAAATTACAAAATAGGTTCGTTGGGGTACTCACAATATTTTGTAGGTATAGGCATTCCTCGTCG
Source organism: Pseudotsuga menziesii (assembly GCA_001517045.1). Taxonomy (NCBI): domain Eukaryota; kingdom Viridiplantae; phylum Streptophyta; class Pinopsida; order Pinales; family Pinaceae; genus Pseudotsuga; species Pseudotsuga menziesii. The sequence continues at coordinate 176,807 of LPNX010137071.1, forward strand.
TGATTTCATCTAAACTAGCAGATGTGACACTATGGTATTCCATGGCCATTTAATGGGCTCGGTGCACCAGATGAGACATAATTCATGAAGGTCAGGCAGTTATCCTTAGTGTGTATGTATGTTCTGTATTTTTTGCACTATAAGTCTTCATGGGATTCCTTACTATTGACGAGACGAATTGGCACAAGTGTCAACCAAGAGACAACCTGATCCTGAGAGTTTTTGAGATGCTCTCAGTCGTTGGGTAGTTGTCCCTAATGGGATTAAGGCCCCGTTTCCTTCCTTAATTTATTCCTAACTACAGGAGAGGAGAAAACTAAAGCTACTGTTTATCTACACTATCCCTATGAACATACGAATAAGACTAGTCAAGTTAGTTAGTATATTACAAATTTAATCAGTCAACATTAATCTACTCAATCAATTAGTTTATAATACAAGAATAAAAAGTTAATCAAATATTAACAGACTTAATGAATTACAGAGATACAATATAAACATATGTATATTATTCACAAGATTAGAAAATGACTTGACATTGATATAAATGTAAAGATCTGGTACAATAGATTTTCAAAAATAACTAAAGGAAAACTACCATTAATCTATTCTAAATATCCTATCCTGATCAGGAGCGTAGAAAACATTAACCTGGAATCTAATTGCCAATAATTCTACTGTGCTAACAATCCTGATAATATTCAGAAGAAATTCAGAATTTAAACAAGATCACACAGCAAACAAATATATCACATATATTTGATTACAATATCAAATTTACTTTATGACATATATCAACAAATCAAAAACCAGCGTAATTTGACAAATTAAATATGATGTATTTGCAAAATTCATCAAAGGAATAATGACAAAACATAAATACTGCAGAGAAAGTGACAAGATCAAACGATATCATCAATACATTTGCATAGTAAAAATACGGTAAATATATATATAGATATCACCAGTGAAAAGTATTGTAGCTGCTAACAAAAAATTGTCTCAAGTCACAAGAAACAATTACAGTGATCTTGTCATGTTCTTTTCCCCAACTATCAACCCCCCTATTCAGTAATACATGTCTTCTTTAAATACAAATTACTTCACACGAGGACAGTTCTATAAAACTGGAAACTATAAAATTAAAATCATAACCAATTTCGTTAAAAATGACAAATACCTCATGTCATTTTTCTATATGTGTAATAACGTCTTGAAATTGGAAAGACTCTGTTTATAACACAAAATCATAAAATCGACAAAGGCACTAATGATATAGTGACACCTAGGAAACAGTACTGCCAATCGATTTATTCCCGATTATCCAGGGATCATCTTGAAGGTAAGTGATCATCAAAATCCGAGAAAGAGCATCAATAACATCACCTGTGATACTACGCATAAAATAAATATAATTAAAACACACGCAAAAACAAAATAAAATAAACTACATAATGCAAAAAATCAATACACACCAATACCTGTAACAAAAAATAACTTGATTATCACTTGATTACAACTTCAAACCTGAAACCAATAGTAAGTGCGCCCAAAACATTATAGATTAACAGGGGCATTAAACACCTGGATATTTACACCATTTGCCCGGTTCTACGAATGCCCTTTGAATTGCATTAGAGTGACCTGTGCATTCAATTCATGGACCTTCTCCTCGTTCTTATGACTCTTGTTTTGGAGTTTTAGGACTCTACGAATCAACCTATTCTTATGCTTCTTAAGACGGAGCAGACACTTATCACCCGAATCAACTTTCTCTTTCAGCCTCAAATTCTCAGCTCTGATAACATCATCATGTGTCACCATCTCTGTCAGTTCTATTTCAATCCTGTGTATTTTATCTAGCAGACAACTGACAAAGAGTGGGTGAACAGTTTCACCAATTTGATAAGACCTGGGTAAATTAACTTCAACAGACTTACCCTTCATTGGGGAATCGATCACAGGGTCAACCTGAATATCCTTATTAGACACATGAGGACTGTTATTTGTAGGGCTTACGAAAGGCTCATGATCAACATCAAGACTATCATCAGGTAAAACAGTTTTTTCTTCCCCATCGTCAATCACGACTGTTTCAATTTCAACATTATTTCTCACAGGAGGCTTAACAACATTACCCTTGGTTAACATACTCCTTGTAAACCTACCAATAACCTTAGCATTCGGCCTTTTTCCTATCTGTTTGCAGGTATCAACATTACGTTTTGGTGTAACCAGCAATAGATTTGAAGACTTCCTCATGCACTTAGAAGGCACAGGCGTACCGGGACTACTTACAGGAGCAGGAACTGACTCATTGCAAACATTGGGGCTCACACGGCCATCAGGGTTTGACACAGGCTCGTGTGCAGGCAAAGCCGAAACTCGACTAGGCTGTAGATGCCTTACACGTTCTTCAGGGCAGTCAAACTGAAAATGACAGAAGGCCAAGAAACCATTCGACTCGATAAACTCATCCCACGACCGATTATGCCTAGGCAATTCTTTCTCTATTAATATCCTCACCAGGCCGTGATGAAATAGACTGTGACTGAGGTTCTTCGGCCCCTTCTTAATGGCCAAAGACATCTTAGACATAATCTAAACTAGATAATGAGGCAAATTAAGAGGAAAACCGATAAACATAGCCATCAACCAAAGGTGATAGATATAAGCAGAGGAGAGGCAGGTCGTGTACCTATGGATAACATCGAGGACAAGTCACCATTCTTTCTTGAAGTATTTCCTTGATACCCCAGTTCTGAAAGAAACATCTTGACAAGGATTCTTTAGCATTTGCCTCCACTCAGTCACTTCCATCTGCTTATACTTGAACCATCGTTCGCCTATCAACGGCAAACCAGTAGCAAGAGCAACTGAATGCTCATCAACCCTAAACCGGAGATTAGCTACCTTGACCCGAGAATTGGCCAGCGACAAAGCAAACAACCTAGTTACCTCTGGATTCGAATCCGCGAACTTGCGAATGAATGGAAACCATCTAACTGCTTCCACCCTAGCTATGAGCTCGGGGTTTGAATCAAGGAGTTTCATGTCACTGGGTTCCACCCTAACCACAGGAGCCATAGCTACATGTGTGCATGCACGAAGCCGCACACAGAAGAGGTACCACAAATCAAAACACGATAGTGAGCTAGAGAGTGAACACTCATGATGGAAGCCGAGCAGAAAACACAGGCAATGAAACTCAGGGTTCTCATAAACAAATTGCGCCATGAACAAAACTAGACAAGACCGCTGTAAACTCGTCATGGGGGAGGGAGAATAACCACGCAGAGTGGTAATCAAGTGATAAAAGAACTGACGACAAAGACTCTAGATGAACTCATGTTACCATTATTTATCTGTCCCGATCGACATACGATCACACCGTAAATGAATCACAGGTGTTGAACTAACAGGCAGCCACGACATTGAGCACGTACTGGCAAGTGAATGTGATTGACAGAGTTAAGTACAGGTGCAATAATACCATATCAACCTTGCAGCAGGTGGATTGGATTCGGAGGCGACAACATGAATTAATTTAACCATAAGCAATAACCCTATGTCGAACTTACCGTATAGTGATTTAAACCTTCGAAGGTGGCGAGCATACGACGCAAAATAAACCATCACACCAACACCAAACTTTGCAATATGGACCATATTATAAAAATCAACATTAAACAATTATGGTAATATTGAGTATGGTTCAGAGTCCAAAAGATGAACTTAGGATAATGCATATTTTGCATAAGTTATTAAGCCTTCGATGTTCTAGGACCTTATCAAACTTACAATAAACTAATGACACATATGCATTAGTTAATATTCAAGTGAAGACCTATAACAAGCAAAGCTTATCCCTTAAGTTGTAAAGACAAATTCATCCAAAGTAATGATTTTAATGCAGTGATTTATGTCCATTAACCATAGTTCACAAAGGTTGTAAAAACATAGAATTTCATCGATTCAGTAGCTCGCGAACTGTCACCATTTCAGTAGCTATTGATTCTTTAGATTTGAAATGAGAAATTCAAACATTTCATCAAAACAAAATAGAATTTTGTTTGATGAAATATGTTTTTTAAGGATGTTGGGTAGTGGCACAACACTTACCCTTCTTGATGTCCAGGAGCTGTATGGTTAGATTACCTAACTGTGACTGAATGTGTACCATCCCTATGGCACCATCACGAATTGGTGAGGCTTCTAGCTTCATTGCCAATTCTAGCTCTTCTATCTGTGACTCAATATTTTGTTGCATCAATGGCCCTCAAATGTGTGGAAATGGAGAAGCAATAAACCACTCCTTATGATGAACATCCGACATCTGGAAACTCACCTTGGACATCAAGGTTTTAAATCGTTGGTCAAAGTCCCATACTGTCTCTACCAATGCTTTCTTTCTCTCCTTGATCTCAATGATGCACTATGACTTAGATTTAGGTTTTCTAAACTCAGAGATCATTGTGGCGCATATCTTCTCAAGGGTATTCTATGGTGATCCTAATGGTACTATACAGTATTTCATAAACCAGTCTAGTGCACGACCCCTTAGAGTCACAATCATCAGTACTTTCTTTAGGTCAGCATTCTAAACTAAGCGAACCATCCAGACAGCTTCACATATGAACCAATGTTGCTCTGGATCCTCTGCTCCATTAGCATTAAAAGTGGGTAACCGAATATCTTCCCCAGCCATTGAGTTGGCATTTGGGTTATCCAATGAAGGGTTTAAAGGGGGTGTTTCCTCTTGTGCGATGGTCACAGTACTAGCACTATCGGTGTTAATAACTCACTTAGGAGATGAGACTCTAGACCTCACCTCAGGTGATACTCCTGGTGTGATTTATTTATGTCCTGACCTTGGTGTCTCATTAGACTCTTTGGAGTCTTTTTCTCCTTCTGATATTGGTCTATAGTCCTCCTCTTCATCGCAAGATCCTTCACATACTTGCGACTGAATTTTGTGTTCTCTTTCCTCAAAAAAACTAGGAGTTCATCGACCTTCCTCTTTCTTTCTCCTCTTTCCAGATATGAATCTCCTTCCACTCCATAGGAATCCAATCTCTAGTTCAGGATTTGTACTTCCTAGGAACATCTCAACTCACCATTTCCCATTTTCTTGATAGGTTTCCTGTGACATAGCCTTCCTTCGTAGTACGCGACTCAACTACTCAACTGCAAGATACCCTTCTCATAAACGACCATTTTGATCCATGTACCAATAGATAACAAATATCTTCTTCGAGGTCCTTGGAAAAATTTTATTTCAGCCTCACTATATGAGGTTGCAGCCTCTATTGTGAACTCAGTAATATATCCTTGTAAGATACTATCAACCCAAAAATCAACAGCTCTAGAAATGTTGTTACTTACACTGGTTATTCCACGCACCAACTAATCATTCCACTCGATTGTTTCATTTCTCTGGAAATTTGTCTTCTTTCTTGCCAATCTTGACAACCATGCATTCAACACAACAGGAAACTTTGCAAAGAATATCTCATAGATATCGGAATATATGTACCGGTCTACCCAGTTCTTGGCACTCAACTGAGATCCTGGGCTCTCTTCTTGCGTCAATTCCAGCGTCTTGGACTCCAACCAGTCCTCTATCTCATTCCTTGTCGGATGCCACAACATGTCCCTCAACTCAAATGGTTGGGTCCCACCAACGGAACCATTTTTTGGCCTCTTTCCTCTTCTTGTCTAGACCCGTAGTTCAACAACAACATAATACCAACAATACATCACAAGATATCGGCCCGACAGAGAAAACTCTGTCGGCAATGCCCGCAAAGCAGGCGCAGTTTCACCTGAGATATCTTTATGGGTAACTTCCAAAACCATTTTTCTGCTGTTGGCAAGGGATTCTAGTCCCTTGGAAAGCATCCAAGGTGCTCGAAAAAGGCCACTGGATGGAGTCTACTGCATGACGATAGTGCAGCAATGAGTCACAGCTGGTGCGTGACATGACTTTATCATAGTGACTCTACAACTGGCGCAACAGCATGACACATCTGATACCTTGTGTTGAACAGACATCATGTGACACATCCCTTAACTCAACAACTGAATAATAAATCCATACATATCATTCTAATAGTGTTTTAATCCCTCATGAACCCAATGATTGTTCCTACAGCAACATTCACTCAACAATAACTGTAATAATGCACATTAAGCAACATCCACATCAACATTCATCATTAAATACATTCATCCACATAACACAATAAATAACGTGGAAACCGATCTGGTAAAAACCACCAAGGTGCTCTTCATCTGGTATGAGAATGGTTTATAACACCTTACATCCTGCAATATGTAGAATGTTCTTTATATATGTCTATTTGACTCAATTTTTTTTCTTTGATGCTCTCTGGTTTATTCTTCTATCTACTCCTACTGATCTGCACACAACCTATATTGACTCTTCTATTCTATTGACTGTCCGTGCACACAGCTACAGGATCTGTGGCTCTACAACATTCTCCTTCTACTAGACTCTCCTCTGAGTCTTCTTCCTCTAACTCTTCCTCTATGTTTATCTAAGAACTACATAACTCTTTAACAATAGACATCTACTTGAATGAACGACTCAAGCCAACCCTTATACAAGTCGGGTCCCTCCTATATATAATATGTACATGACCACGCAGGGTCGACTGAGTACATCTCAGTTATTACAGACTCAACAACCCAAAATATCTCTAGTTTACATCAATGTCATCCCATACCTAGTCGTAAAATCCTTGCAAGACATTAACCATGTACTTAACTAGCTGTAGAAATATCTTTTAGCTCGTATGTATCAGTCATAAATAGCCGCAAAACTGTCCTTCCTCCTCCTACTGGCTCGTCCTTCCGCAATCTTCCTTGAATTTCGTCTTCCAGCCTTAACTTCTCTACCTGCCTCTTCCACCGACTTGGATCTGTCTTCCTTATTGTAGCATCCTTGTCATAGCTTTCCTTCTGCCTCTTTCTCTGTCGCATGCATGTTTTTATCTTATCTGTGTCGATTCCTTCTTAGCTTGCTTTTCTCCTACCACGCACGCACTTTTCATTCTTTTTCTTGTGCATTCGCTTCTTCCTTGTGTACTTCTTCTGGCCCAACAAACATGATCATGGAATTTCATAATTGATGACATACTATAGATTTTGTCATAATTGTTGGATTGCAAGATTCCATAATAATAACATATTTCCAACAAGGGTGATTAGAATATGCTCATCACGTGGCTTAAAGAATGTATCAATGAGACACCATTTTGTGGACTATCATGCTTATGAAATATGCCCATAATGGTAGGATGAACAAACCTCAACAATGTTTAATAACATTCTTGAACATAATGTTGTCTCATGGAATATTGTGATTTGGGATTGGATATAAAATGGGAAAATCAAGGAGGCTCACAAAAATTTTAAAATAATGCCACAATGGATATATGCATCATTTCAAGCATGGAGAGATGTTCTTACATTGGTCTTGTTTTTTTCTTTAAGTGGACCTAATATATACTTTGATTTTCTTCGAAATATGAGTTACAATTACCAACAAAATTCGCCAAAAGGTGAGGGAATTCCATCATGGAGCATTCTATCATGGTACCTTTTAAGATTATCATCATAGTTTGGACATTTACCTTCATTTCTATAATACATGACTAGTGAGAATTTGAGGGAGTAAAATAATGTAATATGTGATTAATGTTTCAAGGAAAAGGGACAAATACAAGGAAAAAATTGGCCATTTACAAGTTGGGAGGACACATTAATTAAACTCAAAACCTAACACACCCAAATATGTCATGTAAGTAGGAGAATGTTTTCACATCAACCTTGCCTTAGGCCATTTTTTCTCTAGGGATCATGTGACATTAATAGGCCTATGTCCACCACACAATCCCTATAAAGGGAATATTTATCATGTAAGTGGAATATAGTGTTTACTTCAAGTTTTGCACACTAAGGATGGCTCTCATGGCCTAGTCCATTTTCTGGGTTAAAATATAAATTCCTAGGCCATAACATTTTCCTCAAGGGATCGGGGCTCACACATGGAGACCTAGTCCATAACATCATCTCTATGTGGGAAATATTTGGCTTACAAGCTAGAAATGTCCATTTCAAGCTCTGTGTGACCAAGAATGGTTATCATTGAGTGGGCCATATTATCAAGTCAAAACATAATGTCTAAGGGTAAGGGACTCATGGGCCATGTGTGATTCCCTAGACCACCTCAAAGGCCCTATATAATAAATAGGTAATATTTAGACAATGAGTAATATATGTTGCCCATTTTGAGGTTTGGCAAACCAAGTATGGATTTCATCCCCTAGGCCATGGTTTGAAGCAAAAATTCAAGTTGTTGGGCCAAAACTTTTTTCCTTAGGGCTCATGAAATATGTGTGGGGCCTTAGACCACCACAAATCCCTATAAAGGGAATATTGGCATGTGAGAAAGATATAGTATCTCTTTTTTTGAATTTTGGTTAACCATTCATATTTATATGGTGATGAAATTTATGGGGAAGATAAATGGTTTGCTCGCATTCTGGTCCAGATAGAAATTCGCCAAGTGTTTTTTGAAGACATTGAGATAGAATGGAAGGAAAAAACATCATAAGTCCAAAATTTGGATTATTGGGGAGTTCCATTAATATGCTTATGTGGGTCATTTGGACAAAAAAATGTCCTGGAGGTAAGTCGAGGTTTGAGATAGCCCATAGTTCTAAGACCTCTACTGAAGATTTTGTGGATAATAACAAAGTTCAGGAGGAAACTAGCAGGTTAGATTCGAGTGTGGATACTCAACATGTGCTTGTTCGTTCGTCTCATCCTCTAGAGTCGAATCATACAATTTTGGGTGAGTTAAAAATAATTTCCACTCCTTTGTATAATTCCCTGAATGCATTGGAATTGAAGTCCTTTAACAATTTAGAATTATGTGATATTGGAAATAATATATATGGGGTTAAGGTTGATATTCAAAGTCTGGATATGGCTAAGGTTTATGAGTCAAATCTGTCAAAGCCTACTTATGCTAGAAAAACCCCCTATTATTATGAATACTTGGGTTCTATTGAATCCTCCTTAGAATAAATATCTAGTCTGGCACCAAATATATATGATTAGGTTGAGTCGGGTAACCTATCAATCTTCAAAACTTCAAACTCTTTAGGTGGTGTTAGACTTCCAAATTCTATAGAAGATGACATTATAGATATTACCTCTGTAGGTGAAACACCAAGTGGTGGGAAGGATCCTGAGGAGGTAAGGTTTTCAAATTTTGATTGTCTTGAACATAAGAGTTTTTACTCCTTCAATGAGTATCACAATTGGATTCAGAGGTGTGTACTTCACTTGTCCCCGCTTATAAATATGTTATTAAGAAAAATCCACTACAGGTTTTCTCAGGAATATATCCAAAAATCGATGTGGATGGGAAGGTTAAAAGTTCAAATGGTGTTGATATCATTCTTAGGATTTTGAACAATGGTTATAGAGTGGTGAAAAAAGTTAGGATTATTGAAAATAAAGTAGTGGTGAAATGGGGACTAGCTACTAAATTCTTGCCAATGAAGACTAGAAGTTATAGAAAACTGAAGGAGGATGTTTATGTCAAGGATCAATATGATAGGACTATAGTTGGCGATCCTAAGAAACTTAGAGCACACAAATACCTAACATAGGAAAATAAATTAAAGACAAGTAATCCCCACAATATACATTGTTAGGATCACAATGAAAAGAAATGGTTTCTCTACTTGTGACTTCTAGATAATTTCAAAAGAATCACAAGACCTAAATGTAAGGATACGCTACACCCTTGGAGAGAAGTGGAAGTCCTAAAGAATCCATCTTTGACCAAGGATAGATGTTACTAAAGGAGAGATGAGTTTGGATATTTTTATCCCCACTCCACTAACCTTCCTCAATTCCAAATATATGAGAGGGTCCCTCCTTATATTTTTTGTTGTTGAGAGAGGTTCATACAATCAATTTAAAATCAAGCTTTTGAATCTTGGTGTCAATGATAAAAACAATATCATCTTCAATGCATTGACATTGTTCTTCAAGACAAATTGTCGTTATAAAATGGTATGTAGTGTATTATCAAGAATCATACCTTCCTTGTATTGAGAACTATGATATGTTCCCCATGGCCATATTCGAGGTCACTAAAGGTGAAACAAGAACAATAGAGCTATATTCTTAATTACCTTAGGTATGAAAATGTTGTGAGAATTAATATTATCAACTAGGATTAATTCGAGCTCAGTGATGGTGTTGACATGCTCTATTTGTCTTAAAATATTGATAATTGGTTGGAAGAGTAATTCCAAGAGAGAAAGGTATAAGGGTCATGTGGTATATATGGGTTGTTAGTGCTTGATGTGAGTGAAAGACCCATTTAAACCAACTAATTAATGTCTCATGTTTGTCCCCATGAAGTATGAGGACAACTTTAGATATTTTAATTGTGGTCACAATGATATCTTTAATGTCCCATTAAATAGTTATGGTAGCAGGGAACAATGTTTTTATCCTACAAGATAATTTGGGATCATTCAAAGTGAAAAAAAAGTACTTTTTGTGCTCCATCCTAAAATTAATTTATCTTTCTTCGTGACTTTGTATTAAAATCTAATAAACAAGATGTATGACATCTTAAGGTCCCGTGCAATATAGTAGTGAGACAAACCTTGAATATTCTACATATATTTAATTGAAATAGAATAAACTCTACATCTAAGTGGAATGGTGGTATAGATGAGGATTTAACTTTATAATATTGACCAACAAAACAAAACTTATTTTCCCCAAATTGTGCAAATCATGGATGTTAGTTTTCATGACGGAAAACATTATAATACTCTCAATGCAACATTTAAAGAGAGTATATGTTAGGATATATATTATTCGACTTGTCTCGCCTTGATGATGTATATTATGACATATTTACACTCTTAAATACAACATTACAAGGTTCTTATGGTGTTCCACAACATTGACCTCAGTGGTGAAATCCAACCAAAAAATTGTCAAAATGTATGTCGAGTTTCATATTAATGTATGCTATTTCATAATCTATTATATATTTATATTTGTCCTTTGGAGTTGGTCAAAGGTTCAGGGCTTGTTAAGATTTTTATTTTTGAGGGAAATTCTTGATTATAGGGACTAATGTCCATTGTAGATATGCCAAATGTAAATATTTGGATCTTCAAAACTTTGAGATCTTACACATTCTTCTAAATATTTTGCATGTTTTACTCTTTCATGACATCTTCAGTGACGATTGGCACTCTTTTTCATACACTACAAGAGTGCATAAACACATTTTGTTAAGGTATCTACATGCAAAGTGATGAAGTGTGTGTATACATTCTAGAACTTGGTATAACTAATGCTTTTTTATAGCAACTATGGTTGGATGTAGCCATTAAAAATTATATCCCTTAAACCCACCGCAAACATTGCACACTTCAATGTTGAGATGTAATACTTACTCGATTAGATGATGAAAAATTTTAACACTAGATACCCAACATTACACTCAAATCATCGACATTCACATATTAACATTTTTTCCTAATCACTTGGTAGACCACTTTACACCAATCCACGTTTCACTTGGCATTCCAAATCATCCTACCTAAGGTTTAGGGACATCATTACCAAGACATGCTAATATCTAGGGAGGTGAAGGGAAAGAGGGAGGTGGTTATAAATATATAGATATCATTGGGTGAGAACTTATATCTTTAGGGAGTGAAACAATATAAATCTAATGGACTATGGGGATGGGAATGTTGTCATCATGCAGTCTTTATTTAGGTCACATGAGGAGCTTTTTGAGAAGTGGGAATGTTTCAAGATGATATCTATCATGCATGATTCCGAGGTGGTATCTATCATATATGAAATTAAAGTAGTTTCTAAATAATTTTTTCCATAGTTCCTATGAATAGAAACTTATTAGGTGACTTCACAATGGGTGGATTTTTAATTATACAATTTTGTTGACACACTTTTCCATATTTCATGTGATTAGTCCAAATGTTTGCAATCTTATGTTAGTTCAAATGTTTGCAATCTTATGGCAGTCCAAATATTTGCAGTCTTTTGTCCTTTTACCATGTGCTACCTTGTGGATTTGTTGTCTTCACCCCGTTGGTCACTTTGGTATCCACATTACCAATATGCTTAGTATTTGACTTACTATGGGTATGCTTGAAGGGTCATGTAAGGATGGAATAGTTGAACCTAACTTAGGAGGAAGGGTATCACAAATATTGAAATGGAAACCATAACCTTGTTGTAGGCCAATAATTCCATATGCAAAGGCTCATTTGGTGGCATGGGGGCCACACATAGTCCATGAGTCCTAAAGGAAAACACTATAGCTTCAAACTATCTATTTTGACCTTGGACCATGTCTAAATTTATTATAACCATCCTTAATATACTAAACTCAAAATGGTCATCATATCTTGATCACATGACAAAGATTCCCTTCACTGATCCTTTTGTGGTGTTTAAGGGACACAATGATGTCTCATGAGCCCCATAGACAAACATTATGGTATAATACCCTACATTTTTGCATTGAACCAAATCACGTGCACCAAGAACCATGTCTAGTGTTATAAACTTCAAAACTAGCACCATATCCCACTTGAAAGCCAAAGATTCACTATGGAGGGCCAATATGGTGGTTTGGGACCACACACATGGACCATATCTCCATAGTAAAATGCTATAGTGTAAGTTCCTATATTTTTCATTATACCATGGCATGGTCCTCAAGCTCCATCCCTAATGTACCCCTCCTCAACTTGTTGGCCAGATCTCACATGTAGGAAAAGGATTCCCTACATAGACCTTATGCAATGATGTGGGTTACTATGCAAAGAACATGAGCCCCATAGGAAAATGTTATATCCCAACAACATGGGTTTTGTTATCAAATGAAGGATTAGTGACCCAGAAGAATCCATGATGTGATGAATCTCAAAATGTCCACCATATCCTTATCACAGGAAAAAGATGTACTAGGGCCTCATGGATGGCCTATGTAGAACCCAAAAGTTTCATTTTATGGACTATTAAAACTCTGGATTTTCACCCTGTAACATGAATTGGGTCATGAGAACTATCCTTGGTGTACTAAACCTTCAAATTTGATTCCACATCTTAATCAAATGCCAAATATTTCCTATGCGTGGGATATGTTGTGGGAATTTCAAATGTGATATAACCATCGCCCCCAAAAGTCCAAATTATCATGACTTTTAAGGGATTTTTTTTTTAAATTGCCCTAAAAAGGACCTTTAGGGGGGGGTTCGAGTCAACTGCCCCAAAAAAATTCATAACAATTGGAATTTTGAGGGCGGCTTTATCACAACTGCCCCACAAGTCCAAATTCCCATAACTTTTGGGGGCAACTTTAAAACAACTGCCCCCAAAATCCCAATTATCATACCATTTGGGGGCAAATTTCAAACAACCTCCCTGAGAAATCTAATTATTATGAATTTTTCACAAGTCTTTAAAACAACCTCCCCCAATAGTTCATTTATCATTACGTTTGGGAGGGTTTAAAAAATACCTAAAAAATAACCTTTAGGGGGGGTTTTTCCAACCCCGCCCCCCCCCCATTGGTTGTGGAGCCTGACCTTCCAGATACAGAGATATTATTCAGTCATGTTTGTGACCCAGTTGTACTATACACTCATTCCCCTTACCTTGGGGTTCGGGGCCAATGCCCCTAAGACACGGGGATTTGGGGGCAACGCCCCCGAGAAATGAGGGTTCGGGGGTGGAGCCGTTGAGAAACGGGGGTTCGGGGGCAGAGTCCCCGAGAAAATTTTTTGGGATGTGTGTTGGCCAACAGTTTTGCGGACCCATGCTATTGGGTTAACCATAGTATTTTCCCATGGTATTTCCCCTATAAAAGAAAGCATTGTAACACGATTGTGTATGGTATGGTATTGTATTAGAAGAGAGACTGTGAGAGCATGAAGAGGAAGTGCAGTGGTTTTGCTACAGGTTGTATCCATTCATCTTTCTGGACTATAATAAAAGGACTAGCAATTTCTTTGTGGACGTAGCCCATCGTTTGGGTGAACCACGTTATATATGTGTCTCTCCGTAATGTTTTAATGTGTTTTGCATCTTGTTTATGATTTAACTATATATCTATTATTGCTCTGCAGTATTGTTTTCTAACAATTGGTATCAGAGCCAAAAGGTCTATTTGGTTGGTAAACTCACAAGAAAGAAGGGTTCCTCATTCGAGTGGGAGCAATGGCGGAAGAAGGAAAGTTTAGGGTCGAGAAACTTAACGGCCAAAACTATCAGTTATGGAAGATGCAAATGGAGGAATATCTTTACCAGAAGGATATGTACCTACCATTTGGCAGAAAAGCAAAACAACCGACGGCTATGAAGGATGAAGAATGGGAGGTTCTTAACAGAAAGGCACTAGGAACAATACGGTTGTGCTTGGCTTCGTCGGTGGATTTCAATATTTTGAAAGAAAAAACAGCAGAGGGAGTGATGAGCGCATTGGGTAAGCTCTACGAAAAACCCTCGGCTTCCAACAAGGTATTTTTAGTGAAGCATTTATTTAATATGAAAATGTCGGAAGGTGGATCGGTTGTCGATCATTTAAATGAGTTTAATACACTTGCCAGTCAGTTAAGTTCTGTAAAAGTGAACTTTGATGATGAGGTTAGGGCTCTTCTAATCTTGTGCTCATTGCCAGAAAGATGGAATAGCTTACGGCCATGGCTGTAAGTAACTCTGTCCCTAGTTCAAACAATCTTAAGTTTGATGACGTTGTTGGTGTTATTCTTCGCGAGGAAATGTGAAGAAAAAGCACAGGTGAGACATCAAGAAATGCGTTGACCATGGAGAGTAGAGGGAGACAAAATGAGAGAGGAAGGAGCCTAGGAAATCGCAGCAAGTCTAAAAAGGGTATATCTAAGTCCAGATTTGGAAAAATAGAGTGTTGGAACTGTGGTAAAAAAGGACATCTGAAGAAATACTGCATAGCTCCAAAGAAGAAAGGAGACAGACAGCAAGAGACTACTCAGGAAGCAAATGTAGTAGGTGATGTGTTACAAGATGCTTTGATTCTTGCATTAGATAATACTAGCAATTACTGGGTAGTAGATTCAGGGGCTTCAGGTCATGCTACACCCCATAGGAAATTCTTTCATGATTATGTTCAAGGTGATTTTGGGCATGTATTATTGGGGGATGATGAACCATGTAAAATTGTTGGAAAGGGTAAAGTACAGATTAAGTTAAATAATGGAAATGACTGGATACTAAAGGATGTAAGGCACATTCCTACTATGAAAATCAATATGATCTCAACAGGGAAGTTGGGAGATAGCGGTTGTTTGTCTATGTTTGGAGAAACGTGGTGGAAGATCACTAAAGGATCACTGGTAATAGCAAAAGGAGATAGGGTAGGTACATTATATTTATGTCCTCATAAAACTGATTATTCTATATATGTAGCTTCCACAGAAATAGTATAAATTGAGCACATAGATCTGTAGACAAACACACAACTCACAAAATAGATCTCACAATTTACTCAGCAATTGAATAATGAAACAGTGCAAAAATGGCTTGCAACTGTGAATGCTTTCATTAATCAAAAGTAATTAGATAATAATTACAACGAAGTACAATGGATTTTGTTATACCTAGATCTTGTTCTTAGTTTATCTGTTCTTTCTGTCCTAATTTTCAACCGTTGGTTTAAAATGATTTTACATTTTATGTTGATTTTAAGAATTTTGGACAATCAATCATTTTGGTTGTATTTAATGCTTTTAATGGTTGAATTATTTCATTATTTTAGTAGTAAGGTTTGTCTTTTGGGCTTATTAGTTAATATGTACATATTTAAGATTTCAAAAACTTATAATAAAACTTTATTCCAAGTTTTGATTTATAATCTAACTCTCATTTTTTAGTCCTTTGTCAAATATTTTCGTGAGGAGATTCCTATAGCAGCTCTATTTTTCCTGTTTTTGTCATTGTCATTGGGAGCAGATTACAAGGAGATGGAAACGAATTCAGGAAAACCAAAAGAGGTTTTTTTCCACAACATACTCATTCACAAAAATCTCTCTCAGTTTTGCAACAGTTGTTATTGTTTGAGAGATTCGAATTCATCTTTGTGGCCTATTTTCAGGGTTTGAATTATTTAATAATTTCCTGTTTTAGTCACAAATTTTCAGCACGTATTTCGATCAATTGAAGAATTATTTTGAAAAACCAAGATAGGTTTTTGTTCATTACATAATAATTTAAAAACAACTCTCTCCATTTTTGTACAGGTGTCTTGGATCGAGAGATATGAAGGCGTCTTTGAGACCCAAATGTTTAGAAATTCGTCAAATTTCCCCGAATCCGATTTGTTATTTTTGGGTTAATTGTCTTTAAATATTTTGAGTTATCATGTAACTAATTGATGTAACTGTTTCAAATTTTGACCTAGAAGGTAGTTATGTAACTACTTTACTTTTGTAATGATAAAAGGAAGACAAACATACAGTTTTGGTGTGGGATTTTTCACTCAATGAGAGGCTTTTGGTGCTTTGATTTCTCAAGCTAGCACTTATAACTCTTATGTAAGTGGATGAGTGTTATTGATTATATATAAACTAATAAGCCATTTTACCTGTCATACTTTTTTCATTTCTAATCTGGTTGATTGCTCAGTCTACAATTTCATTTCATGTTTAAAAGTTTATTCATGTAAATGCTTATAGCCTGTGGATGAAGTTAGTGTTTCATGTGTAATGTTTATGGTTTATTGGAATGTGTTTGATCCCCAGTTTATCCAACTTGCATGATTCAGTTCTATATTAGCTTGTTGTGGTTTATTTCCTCCTTGATTGATGAAGTTTTCAACCAAAACTAAAAACCAAAACCCTTAAAACCAATTTTATTTTATTTTTATTTGAGATTGTGTTGGCTTGTTCTTCTAGTACTCTAAGAACAATTTCTGGCACTAAAATATTTGGCACCATTGTCAGGGACGAAGCTGAAGTATATCTTCCCTGGATATCATTATTCATCTGATTTTGAGAGGTGAACAAAGTCAAAAAATCTTTTACACTACAATTTTTCACCGACGACTCCACGATTAAAGATTCCACTGCAAGGAGAATTTTGTTGACAAAAAAATGAAGAAGCCAAATGGAAAGACTGGGTATCAGCTTGTTACTTTACTCCATGAGGTTTTGTTCTTATTCATCAGTTCTTTCCTATCTTTCCCATTGCATGTCAAAAGAATTATTTTTTGTTTTGTCTATTCCAATGATCATAAACCTTCAAATACATATCCCTCTTTGGAAGAAGAAAATATGCATTCTTCTTTTTTTATTGATGTTGATCATATTCCTTCATTTGAAATACATGTGCAGCATGATATACATATACCCATATCTCTTGAAGTTGATTATTCTAGTCATCTTGTAGAGAATAAAGCTAATGTATTACCTTCTACCATCACTGCTGAAACTTGCGAACATTTTGTTGAACCTCATTTTCAACTCATAGATTTTCAGTCTAGACTCAGACAGAAGATGTTTAAACCTCTTAGGCTTCCATCTCTCTTACATCCTTACCCTTCCTACTTTGTTGAATATCTTCCCCATTTTACTAGAAAAGACCATATTACAGCAGAGAAGCATTTAGAATCTTTTCATAATTTCATTGATAATTTTGAAATCATTCATGAGGATGTTGTCATCAGGTTATTTTTGAAATCCTTTGCTGAAGATGCTGGGTTTTGGTTTCGAAATTTAAAAGCTGATTCAATTGGTTCGTGGGAAGAGTTACATGATGTCTTTTTGAAGTATTGGTGTATGAATAAATCCTATGATCAATTTCTTTCCGAATTTTATAGTTTGAAAAGAGAAAATGGTGAGCCAATTACTAAATTTAATTGGAGGTTTCAAATTTTTTATATCAGTATGCCTCCGGAGATCAGACCTTCGCAAAATCTTACTATGGTATATTATGTTATGGCTCAATATTCAGATCTTGTCTTTTCCCTGTTAGAAAGGAAATCATCATCTTTAAGACAATTGTTTGAGGATGCAAAAGGAGTGGAGTAGAACATCTGAGCTTGCAAAATGCTTTGAGATCAGGATCATGTTGAAGATATACAAGCTTATGAACATGAAGAAGAACGTAGGTATCATTTAGATTTAAGATAGTTTTCTTCATCATTTTCAGATTTTAATATGAACAAGGATATAAATGATGCTTGTGTTGATTCTTCATATCAGTTTGCTGACTTTTTCGATGATAATATACTTTCAGTGGATTATAGTAGAAATTTCTTAGTTCCTGCTATGAGATTATCATGTTATGAAGAAGAAGTTGTTGCTCTTCAACCTCTTACTATTGATATAAGAAATAAGTTCCCATTCTTGACTTATGGTCACTTTCATAATTTTATTTGTTCAAGTTTTGATCAAGGGTTTTATTTAAAGGTAAAGAAGCAGTTTGAAAAGCCCTTAGTTTCCATTCTTGATCCAAATTTTAAAAATAACAGCAATGGAGAGAAAGAGAATGCTTCAGTTTATGATGAATATAATGAAGACATTGAAGTTTTAAATCGGAAATTTCACGATCCCGTGGCTTCTTGGATGGAGTTGTATTTTTCAAAGGTTTCTAATTCTCCATCTTTTGGCATACTTCCTATTTCCAGTCATAAGTATCAGCTGCCTACAGACTCTTTATTGCATTTATCACATCTTTTGTGGGTTTTCTCAAACAATAGCATGCATGGAATTATGATTCTCAATCAAATGGTTTCTTGGATTCACTGGAAGTATGATTACTCTTGATTGGGTTGTTTCCTCCGATTAGAAGTATGAGTAAATAGCAGAATAACCTCGCTATACAAGCATGTAGATTCTTTTCAGTATGCTAGTTTGTAGCAATATTTTGTCATTTCAAAGGTATGTGTTCAAAGTTTGAGAAAGTTGCAGAGATTTGGTAAATGACTCCATCACCCAATGAATAAGGCACAAGGTCTACAGGTTCTTGAAGCCTCACAAGGAGGACTTCACCTCGCAACAAGAGCCAAATATTATACCTGGATCTTGTTCTTAGTTTATCTGTTCTTTTTGTCCTAATTTTCAACCGTTGGTTTAAAATGATTTTACATTTTATGTTGATTTTAAGAATTTTGGACAATCAATCATTTTGGTTGGATTCAATGCTTTTAATGGTTGAATTATTTCATTATTTTAGTTTTAAAGTTTGTCTGTTGGGCTTATTAGACAACATGTACATGTTTAAGATTTCAAAAACTTATAATAAAAGTTTATTCCAAGTTTTGATTTATAATCTAACTCTCATTTTTTAATCCTTTGTCAAATATTTTCATGAGGAGATTCCTATAGCAGCTTTGTTTTTCCTGTTTTTGTCATTGTTATTGGGAGCAGATTACAAGGACATGGAAAAAAAATCAAGAAAAAAAAAAGAGATTTTTGTCCACAATAGACTCATTCACAAAAACCTCTCTCATTTTTGCAACATCTTTTATCGTTTGAGACATTCGAATTCATCTTTGTGGCATATTTTCAGGGTTTGAATTATTTAATAATTTCTTGTTTTAGTCAAAAAATTTCAGTGCGTATTTCGATCAATTGAAGAGGAATTTAGAAAAAACAAGAGAGGTTTTTGTTCATACCATACTCATTTAAAAAAACCTCTCTCACATTTTGCACAAGTGTCCCGGATCAAGATATTTGAAGGCGTCTTTGAGACTCAAATTTTTAGAAATTCGTCAAATTTCCCCAAATCCGATTTGTTAATTTTGGGTTAATTGTCTTTAAATATTTTGAGTTATCATGTAACTAATTGATGTAACTGTTTCAAATTTTGACCTAGAAGGTAGTTATGGAACTACTTTACTTTTGTAATGATAAAAGGAAGACAAACATACAGTGTTGGTGTGGGATTTTTCACTCAAGGAGAGGCTTTTGGAGCTTTGATTTCTCAAGCTAGCACTTATAACTCTTATGTAAGTGGATGAATGTTATTGATTATATATAAACTGATAAGCCATTTTACTTGTCATGCTTTTTTCATTTCTGATCTGGTTGATTGCTCAGTCTACAATTTCATTTCATGTTTAAAGGTTTATTCATGTAAATGCTTATAGTCTGTGGATGAAGTTAGTGTTTCATGTGTAATGTTTATGGTTTATTGGAATGTCTTTGATCCCCATTTTATCCAAATTGCATGATTCAGTTCTGTATTAGCTTGTTTTTGTTTATTTCCTCCTTGATTGATGAATTTTTCAACCAAAACTAAAAACCAAAACCCTTAAAACCAATTTTATTTTATTTTTATTTGAGATTGTGTTGGCTTGTTCTTCTAGTAGTATGAGAACAATTTCTGGCACTAACATCTTTAATAGCCACATGCAATTCGAATCCACATGAGGAAATTCAAATTGATTAGACTCTACTTGACTATAGATAACTAAGACCTTGTCTAAATCACTATCAAAGGACTCAATAGTTAGCTGACCTTGTCTAAACCATAACCGAAGTTCATCAGAGTTCTAAAACACAACTCAAGTGGTCGTTCAGTGTTGACTAAGGCTAACTAACTATGGTAGGTGAGAAATGCACCCCTCCTGAGTGTAGCCATGTAAACCTAGCACAAACTGAATGTAGAGGACTAGAACTAAATGTAACTGACTCCTAACTTATCTTGACTAGTCATCAACTGAACTGAACTAACCTTGGTTGGTTTTGGCACTCCCAGTGGCTCCTAAATTGTAGGGATTGGTCTAGGAGGCTCCTAAAATGATGCAATCAAGTGCAATCAGTGGCAGTAGGCCTCAATTAGTGTTCCCCTCAATTTATTAACTGAAACATGTGCCCCAATTAGGCCAAGTTGACCCAATGGTGCTAGTGACTAAAAATAGACTGGATGGACCCCCGATTTATACATGACTCCTGATTTAGACATATGACCAAATTGGACAAGGGAAGATTAATAATCCTAACAGCACCCCTGAATGCTAACTTGGACAATCTGTGGGCCCTGGTAACTATGACCATAGGTCACCCATTACATCAAGTAAAATAAAGTAACTTCTTAATACAAGGAGTTGGGGCAAAAACCACATGGGAAAAAATCCCCCCCCTCTATCTAAGCAGGTCGAATCAAGTCTCAATTTTGAAAAACTTGAAAATATGTTGCTGCAATATTCATCTCTGTGAGGTAGCGAAGCAGCATGCATGGCGTATTATGCACAGGTATTCTAGGGCCTGGCATGTAGACTTCTCCTTCTTCTCCAAAAATAATGATGGAAGGAAGGAGGAATGTAACCTTTGTCTCTTGCTGAATGAAGAGGTGTACAATCATATCCATTCTTCTGAATGTAGTGAGACTGATCCCTTGCTATATAGCATCTTACAGGGAGTCTATTGCATCTCTCTGAAGGAGGTAATATTGCATGGCATAGCGCAAGGGTCTTTCCTTTCTAAGTATCAGGTGAGTTTCCATTCATCTTCCTAACTTCCAGTTTGGAAGTAGGGACTGAATCTAGATATGAATCACCCTGAATCTCAATCTCATAAACTGATAAAGATGGATCTGCAATACTAGTAGAAGTTGTAAAAGAAGTAGATTCAATGATTTTACCTTCCCTTACAAGTAGCTGCTGAGAGTGCACTGGTTCTGAAGGAGGCATGAAATGTGAGAACTCATATGCTTTTGAAGCATGATTTGTAGCACCCTTCACTATGATGCTCCCAGTAGAGATATATGTGATCTCCACTGAGTCAGGACCAAATATCACTCGCTTTGGAGATCCATTATGGGTCATCTGATAGGTAGATAACAGGTTTAAATCTAGGGAGGGAACAAATAGCACATATTTGAACCTTCCATGTTCAAGCTTAGCAGAGTCCTTCCCTTTTTTTTTACTTTACTGTAATTGCCCATATCAATACTAGGACCATCAAAGGACTGAAAAGAAGAGAATTATTCTCTGGATGCAGCCATATGGTTGGAAGCTCCATAATCAATGAGGAAGACATGTGTTGATGTGCAGCAAGCCTTCAGTGCATGGCCTTTCCTTTGGTATTCTTCATCTTCTTCTTCAGAGTCATCCTTCCTTGCACTTGCAAGTACAGAAATGTTATGTTTCTTCAAAAGAAGAGCCATTTCATCAAGTTGTCTTCTCACACAGGAGCTTTCCGAATGAAAGCCCCTTCCACAGTAAGAACAAAGGTCCTTGACTTTGCCATTCTTATTGCTTCTCTTCAAACCTGAAGGCTCATTTGACTGCTCTTTTATTGGGGCTTAGGGCAAACCCGGGTTCCTATATTTCTATCTTCGCACCAACAAAGAGACCCATAGTGTTGGCCCTTTTGGCAACAACCTGCGAACAGGTTGCAGTCTCACCCGAAACAGCTATTGGGTGCCGCAGAATTAGGTTTCTGCAGGAAAAATAGGGATATTATTGTACCCTTATCCTTAACAAAGAATAATCATACAATACAGAGCTTTGATATTCACTTAAATAGCTTCGCAGTTTAGATAAAAATACAGTTACTTGCTTAACCCTTAACTGAGAATTCACAGCGAAGTTAGTACTTAACAATATATCTTACTTATCATTCACCTACTTATCAAATGCATAAAACATAACAGGAACAAAATAACAAGAACCACCACAACACAAGATATATGTGGTTCACCCCCAGTGTAGGGGCTACATCCACAGAACTGTGTTTATATTCAACTCTTTACAAACACATAACTCTGATCTGTGCACTCAGCTGCAGATCTTCTCAACAGCCCAAAACTGCACACTTAGCTGCAGAACCTTTCTTCCAAAACCCTCTGCGCACTCAGCTGCAGAGGTCGTCCACGCACTCAGCTGGGACTTAACCTTACTTCCAAAACCCTCTATGCACTCAGTTGCAGAGGTCATCCACACACTCAGCTGGGACTTAACCTTAAACCCAAAAATAGGCCTTAGCTTCTTCGTGTCAAATTATCATCATACAAAAACCTTCGGCAAAGCTCTTTTCTCCTTTACATAAGTGCCTATTTATACAAGTGCACTATTACAATACCATGATTTTAAACCATGGGCTTAAAAACCATGGGCTTAAACCATGGGTTATTTACAAAAAGAGGGGCTTCGACCCAACCCCAAAACCCCTAAGACTATTTTGGACCGTAACTCCGCTTCCAAGCTTCACACCAAAACCGTGGAGTTGCCAAAATTAAGGACCTTCAAGGTCCGTGCCCCAACAGGCCCCTAAGACTCACCAGTGTCCCGTCCTGGGGCACTCTGCTGCTTTTTTGGTGGACGAATCTTGTTGGAGAAAATAGTAAATTGCTTGTTGAGGCTGTGCATGATATCTTCGACTGCTTTCTCCTTCTCCACTATCTCCTACAATGTTGCTGAAGATGCTTCGCTAGCCTTTTCCTGTACAAAAGCGTCATACTCCTTCAAAACTTTGAGCTGGTTGTCTGTAGCAGTGCTCAAATCCAAGGCCTCATTAATAAGGGGCTGTTAGTTTTTCATCATATAAGCTAGCATTATGATCTTAGGATCTTTTAACTGAGAGAATAACAAGCACAACAATAAAACATAAGCACATCACAAGAGACAAGAGACACAAAGAGTTTTCCTCGGGGAAATCATAAAGGAGAAAACCCTGCAACTTCCTCAGAGATAGAATCAGCACCAAAACAATAAAAGCCCCAAAACAGTAAGATGCACTCCTGACAGCAGTAGTCTTCTTCTTGTCTAGTCCCAGTGTATTTCCTTCCTCACTAATGCGCCACACTTGAGTGAGTGAGTGATATGTTGCAACTGATAAATAGAGATCCTCTCACTCTCTATTTATATTCTTCTGTTCACTTGAAGTGCACTCAATCATGTCGTCCTAACTTAACAATTACTTACTAGAGCCTACATCTCTATGAGTGTATAATAACCCTAGTGCCCCGAAACTGTGGGGACTTTAACAATGACTTGACATGACTTGTTTACATTATTGATCCTCCCGATCGGAACATCGAGGCATGACAACATGACTCAAATACATAATAGAAACATCCCAGAATAAACATTGGGTTACAATACATAAGATACATAGATGAATACATTCTGAAGTTACATATACATCAACAGGGGATGCATAGAGTTCACCAACGGTGTTTCGTTCCTTCTGCAGGACTCAATTTCTTGCTAGAGCTCATTGCTATGCTTCACCTTCAGCATCTTCTGCATAGGAGGCAATGTCTTAATTTCTACCTTTACTGCATCCAGCTCTGTCTGTCGCTGCTTGATAGTTTCTTGCAACTTTTCTACTTCTGGCTTGTCCTACAAGTTTTCCCAGGCCTCGACACTTTCATCTAGCAGCTTTGATGCACTGCTCACAAGATCTGAGATCTTTGTTGCTGAGGCCTGAATATCTCTGTAATGCTATTCCCTAACCTCTGGTGGACTCTCAAGAACGATGCGAAGTTGAAGCTCTGCAATCGGGGTCTCATGTTCTGCTTTCAGCTTCTCTATCTGGCTTCGAGACTGTTGTGCATAGTCTTTCAGCTTGACTCTTCTTTTCTTCGGTTCTTCTTCATCCTACATGCTGAAGTTAGGGAGACTTCGACACACTTCATCAAATACTCGCGCCAGTGCAGCCTGCTTTCTTTCTGCTTCCCTCTTTTTCTGTTCAGCTTCTTCCAACTGCGCTGTGAGGCTCTCACTCTGCTTCATGGTATTTTCCAACTGCCTGTGTGAGTAGCTGTCGCGTTCTCGTATCTCCTTCATGATTGCCAATTGACAAAGATGCAGCTCCAGCATAGACAACTTGGCGTAGTCTATCTCAACTGTCATGCTCATCTGCGATCGAGAGGCTGCGTCAGTTATTATAAGGGTTGCACTTGGTACTTTCCCTCTGTTGTTTCTGGATGGCCATTGGCTCATATCTGGCTGCGCGCTTACTGGGGCACTGCTTGCTGCAGCTTTAGTCACTGATCTTTCTGCTAACGCCTTAAGTTCTTCAATTCGTTGCGCTACGCCAGTGAGCGCATCAAGGTGCATAGCTACAAACTCTAACCATTTGCTGGTTAATAATTCTATAGATTTTGTCAGAGCCTGATTAAGCTCGTCAATCGTCAAAGCGGGCTCTTTGACGATATTCTTTCCCTTCGACACCTTAGCTTTCTTTCTAGGTGAAGGCTTCATAACTTCCTCCACTTCTGGAGACTTGCGCTTATCTAGGTGATTAGGGTCAGAAATTGTCTTTAATGATTCTTCTTCTTCTTCATCAGCTCCATCATCGCCACCATGGTCATCTTTGCTCTGCTGTGACTCATCTTGTTCTTCGCTTTCTTCTGGTGGGTCACTTTGCAGTGGCTAACTAGGACCTGCGCCCACATCTGTCACTGGGGGGACTGGTATGTTGGGCCTTTTTCCTGCGTCCTTCATCCATTCAGCCGGCCACTTCTGAACTACTGCGAGGATTTCTTCCTGGGTCACCACGTATGGCAACTTCCAGCATGCATGTTTATCATCTACGCAGGCCTAGATGAAGACATTGTGCATGTTAGCCTTGAATTTGGCCACTCCAACATACTAACAGAATAGCTCATTACTGAGCCGCGGCATTTTCAGGATCTCATATGAAATGTTTATCGCATAGAAGTCGAACACGTAGTTCGTCATTTGCCGCAAGGCCTTATCCTATGAGACCCAAAGAGATGCTTACCTTGCTGCGCCAGGCATCTCCGGAGTCACATCAACAAACTACACCTCGGTAGGCTCTCTCCATATTACCAATGCAATAAGAACTAACAACCATGAGTAACGAAAAGGTCTACCTTTCTCCTGTGCATCGCGGACATCTTCGAGGAATTCCCTAGCAATGTACTCTGCCCATTTATAACTATAGCCTTCGGCACAATTCGCAGCAATACTGAAAATCAGGGCAGGTACTTGATTCAGTTTGCACTTTCGCATTAATTTGCATGCTAGGAGCTCTGCGGCGAAGCGGATGTTTTGGTGCCGAATTGTCAAGGTTTGATACCCTCGCTTTCCTTTCGTCAAGCCGAAGCAGTCTTTCATGTGCTGCGCCAGCTTCGTATCCTCGTGTTTTCTGACAAACTCAATCCTAGGATCAGGCCCTTCCTTCGGCAAGCCTGTAATCCTATGAATCAGTTCTCCATCAATAGCTATTTTATGGCTTCCTATCCATAGGTGCCCATCATGCACCAATGCCAATAGTTGCTTGACCACCACGGTAACCTGGGTGCTGCGACCAAAGTGGGGGACATTTAGCATCTTTAACAAGCCAGCTTGCTCCAAGCCAGCAGCCCACTGTTTGACTTCCAGTACCATCGTACCAGTCTCCGGATAATGGACAGAGTGCAATTATTTCCCAGGTGCGAACTATAGAAATTTCCCATGATCATTCGTATCATGGTCTGCATACTTGAGCCGTTCTATTTTTCCTATCATCGTTCCGACCAACTGCACACCCTGTGGCAGCGAAGGGGTGCGTAACGTGAACTTGGCTGTTCGTCGAGGTGGCTGAACTCCTGGTCAAACAGGCGGAAGATATGGTGGAAGCTGCGATGCAACATTCTCATCCTCACCAAAGTCTTCGAATTCTCCAGGAGGATTCATCATGGGATCCTTTGGTGTCTTCCCTGATGGCTTGTGTCTTTCTTCGTCCCGCTTAGAGCGAACTTCTGCCTTAAATTTCTTTCTGGTTGATCGTGTCTGCATTGGCTGATTCGGTGCTGGGGGAGTCTCTTCGCAAGGTGCAGATGCAGGTGGATTGCTCATAAGGTTCTGCAGACCCATCTATTTGAATTCTCTCAACAATTCCTGAACTTCGCGATCAGTTGACATGGACTCAACTCAAGAAAAATGCGTAATGCGAAATTCGCAGGCCTGGGTGTCTTCTTATAGAATCCAATGATCAAACATACCATAAATGTGCATTAAAAACACCAAATCTAACAGAGCAACCGTAGATCTTGTCCAAATGGCACTAGATTTCCCAAAATCTCATCATTACAGGAAATTAATACAGTTAACGTACTGGCGCCACCAAATCTGATTTTTTCCAACGGTCGCATTTTAAGCTTTGACACACCTTTCTTCTTTGGCATAGCCACTAACTTTAGCTTCGCCACAATAAGGACCTTCGACACATCCTAACACCAGTTTCGACAGAGCTTCGAGCTTCGACCCACGACAGAATTTCTTCCACAACCTTCGACACTTCCAACAATCTACCAAATCTTCTCTGAGAACAGCTTCATTATAGTCTAGTACCCAATTTCAACTGTTCTTTGTACTTAGACTCTTCTTCTTGCTATTACTTTGGGTCAGGGGGGTACAGGCTTGTCCCTGTACTTCTTTAATCTACTTCCATTCACCATGGATGGAAAAATTTCTCCATTCAATTTAGCTAACTGAACTGCGCCACCATCAGTAACTTTCTGAACTATGTATGGTCCTTTCCAATGTGTCTTGAACTTACCTGGGAACTTCATGAATTTACTGTCGTACAAGAGCACAAGGTCACCATTCTGGAAATGCTTCTTCTTAATGTGTCTATCATGCCATGCTTTTTCTTTATCTTTCTACACTTGCTACTGGAAACCTGCAATGAATCTCTCTTCTTCTAGTTCCGGTATCCTTCCCAGCCTTTCATTCAACACGACTGGGTCATCCATCTCTATGAAGGAAGATATTCTGAGGCTAGGAACAATGTACTCCATGGGCATAACTGCTTCTTGTCCATATACCAGCCTAAAATGTGTATGGCCTGTTAACTTGTTGTAAGTGGTTCTATAAGCCCATAATACTGCTGGAATTCTAAGATCCCAATCATTTCTGTTAACATTGCAAACCTTCGTTAGAGAGTGCTCAAGAATCTTGTTAAAGGCTTTGACAGTTCCATTTGCTTGAGGATGGTAGGAAGTACTCTTCTGATGATATACTTGAAATTCTTCGTTCAATGCTTCAATAGTCTTATTCAGAAAATGTGATCATTTATCACTCATAAGAATTCTAGGACATCCAAACCTTGACAAGATATTATCAAACATGAACTTCGCAGCTGTAGCAGTGCTACAGTCCTTGACTGGTTGAGCTTCGGCCCAATGAGTAAGGTAATCAGTTGCTGTAATAATGTATCTTGCTCCAAATTTCTTTGCAGGGGGATTGATTGGTCCAACAAAATCAATAGCCCATTTGTCAAATGCTTGTAAAGTTACCTGTGGAACCAGAGGCATCTCATCCCTCCTAGATGGTTTTCCTATCCTCTGAAAGATATCACAGCTGTGGCAATACTCTCTTGTATCCTTATGAATCGTAGGCCACCACAATCCAGCTGTCAGAATCTTCTATGCCATAGCTTTTCCTGCATAATGACCTCCTGCTGATCCAGAATGTGCCTCAGCCAAAATCAATGGCTTTTCATGCTCCAAGACACATTTGCGCAGTATTTCATCTAGTCCCATCTTATATAGTTGTCCTACTATCAAGGTAAAGTCAACTGCTCTAACCACCAGCTACTTCTTCTGTTGTGTTGTCATCTCAGAGGGTGCAAACCCTGTAGACAAGTACTAAACAATATCCTAAAAATAGTCATCAACCATCTGGATGGCAAACAATTGGGCATCAGGAAGACCTTCATCCAAACTAGTGGGTTCTTCTCCTGACTCGAGCCTCGACAAGTGGTCATGCCCCAGGTTAAGTCTTCCTGACTTAACTATGATCTCAAAGTCATACTCCTGAAACAAAATCAGCCATCTGCATATCCTTCCACCTAACATAGGCTTGTTAACCAAATACTTCAAAGAAGAATGGTCAGTGAACATCTTAAAATGAGATCCTAACAAATAATGTCGAAATTTCTACAAAGCATAAACCATAGCTAGACCTTCTCGTTCTGTCGTAGTATAATTATTTTCTGCTGTGGACAATTTTCTACTTGCAAAAGCAATAGGGTGATCAATATTACCTTCACCTAATTGAGCCAATACTACACCTAAAGCAATGGAGGATGCATCGATATGAACATGAAACTCCTTATTCCAGTCAGGGAATACTAAGATAGGGGCAGTTACCATCTTTTCTTTCAAAATGTCCAAGCTTTCCTGACATTCAGGTGTCCATTCAAACTTAATATCTTTCTTCAATTTCTTTTCCATAGGGGCTGTAATATAAGCATATCCTTTAATGAATTTCCTGTAATATCCAGTATGACCAAGCATAGTGAGAAGTTGCTTAACAGACTTTGGAGGTGGTAAGTTCACAATAATGGCTATCTTCATAGGATCCACCATCAATCCTTGCTTGCATACAATGTGACCTAGAAAAATTCCAAAAGGTGCACAAAATATACACTTCTTCAGGTTCAATGAAATCTGATGCTGTCTACACTTGTCCAACATAAGTCTTAAACTGGCTATATGATCTTTCAATAAACCAAAGATAGTCCAATCATCAAAGTAAACTTCCAAGAACTTATGAATAAATTCCTCAAATGCAGATATGACTACTCTGGAAAACATAGCAGGTGCATTCTTCAATCCAAAGGGAAAAATAGTATACTGAAAAGATCCCATTTCTGTAGCGAAGGTTGTTTTATGTCGATCATCTGGAGCAATTCTGATCTGATGGTAACCTGAAAATCCATCAATGAAAGAATACACTTTTTTACCTCCGACATTGTCTAAAACTTCATCTGTAAAGGGAGTAGGGAAAGGATCATGTAAACATGCATCATTCAGCTTTCTCAGATCAACACAGATTCTGATTTCTCCCTTGGTCTTCTTTTCTTGTACCACCATAGGGTTGACCCATTCAGACTCTTCGACAGGCTCAATAATTCCTGCAGTGAGCATCTTATCTAGCTCCATCCTGACTTTTTCTTTATACTTAGGATTCAGCCTATAAAGGCATTGCTTCACAGGCTTCACATCAGCTTTCAAAGGGATTTTTATCACTCCTAGATCACCAAGGATACCTTTCATTTCTGAGAACTTCGTAGGAAACAGGTCCTGATACTCATGGAGGAGATTAGTCACTTTGCTTACCATTTCTTCATCCCAGTAATCTCCAATGGTAGCATACTTAGGCATTTCTTCTGATCCAATGTTTACTTTCCTTGTTTTCAAGGGCTGAGTTACTTCAGGTGATTCGACTGCTGGTCCATGTACTTCGCAATGTCCTTCTGACTCAGGAATATTAATGTTGCAAGGGTCATCGTCTTCATCAATGGCGAGGTTATATCATTCTACTGCATTAGCTTCTTATTCCTTCCAATCAAGTTGGTGCTCGGCTATTTCTTTATCATCAAACACCTTAGTATGGATCACCCTAATACCTACATCCAAAGTAGGGCAATCCTCATTAATAGAAAATGTGAGCACAAAACTATCGATAAGGCTAACCCAACTTACAGTACCATGATGAAGCTCAACCTTCGCATACCAGTTCTTTGCTACAAGTTCTAGAGTGTGTACAAACCTATGTACCCATTCTTCACAAGGTACATGCTTCCATGCTTCATAACACTGCTCCAGATGTTCCTAAGGGCTAGTCTTACCATTAAATCTACTTCGTACCTCCTGAGGTTGATCCATGAATCTCAGTTGAAGAAACTTTTGACAAGCTCTCCAACTATGAATATACTTTTTATGACCATTCCACCATCTGGCAGCTGCGGCTCTAAATACTGAATCTAGAGTCTCCATTTTCTGTGAATCTGGTACTTGCTCTTAGAATTGTACAATAAAATCTTCTGGGTCTATCAAGCCATCAAAAGTAGGTAAGCTCTTTGTCTGTGAGCCAACCCATCTGATAGACTTGTTAATTCTTGCACGTCGATGTCCATGCAGCTCATAAACTCGATTCTGCCAATTCTCTAGGCCTTTGTCTGAATCAGTCATGCAATAACTGTCACACTGCCAATCCATTATACCTTCAGTAGTAGGGTTAACATAGTCTTCTTCTTTAGTTGTGATGTTTTAAATATGATCTAAAACATCCTGATCTTCATCTCTGACTGGCTCTGTATACCTTTCTCCTTGATAAGGGTCCAACGGTACTATGACTCTCAAGCCTTTTCCTTCAAAAGTCATCTATCTGTTCTTAAGGTTGACTACTGCATAATTGTCCATTGCCCATTCAATTCCTAGCAATGCTGGATAGGGGTTGATATCATCAATTATTTCAATGACTTCAAAATCTGCTAAGGTACTAACTCCATCAATGTCCACTGGTACACTAGGGAATCTTCCCAAGGGCACAATCTTCTACTGATTGGCTAATCTCAGCTGTATAGGGGACCATTCAAGCGTAGGTTTTCCCATTTGTTTCCATATCTGCTTAGTTAGGACATTCACTTCTAATCCTAGGTCTAAAATGATATCAGTCATGTCATAGTCTCCTATCTAAGCATGCAATCTCATTTCTCTTCCAGTCCTTCTAACTCTATTAATAGTTTTTCCTCTATCAGAGATTCGCTGAGGTTCGCAAGATACAATAACTTTCTATAACTCATTCAAAGCATTATGATTTCTTAATAGCTTCATACAACTCTGTAAAAATGATGTTAGTGTACTTACTTGATCTGGTGAAGCTTCTTGAAACTGTAACTGCTGTTGATGCTGTTCCGTAGTTGCTACCAATGTTCTCGGATCAAAAAAGTCTTTTTTAGCTTCCATAAATGTTCCTTTTTCTCTTCCAACATCGAAGGCTGGAATTTTCTCTAGGGTCTTGCGGACCCAAGCCTCGTCAGGTTGTTTCCCCTTATTATGCATTTGCATCGTAGCTCCACTCCTTGTAACAATGTTAACGGCTGGGATAGGTATTTTCTCTACAACAATCATCTGAACATTCTGAGTAGGAGCACCATTTCTTTCTTGTATCTTGGCTATCAACTGTGGGCATTGCTCAATCACATGATCGACTGCTCTGCAATATCAACATGTCGTAATTGGGTTCTGACAGTCTCTAGCTGCATGTCCTTCCTGATTACAGTTATAGCAAACAACCTGGCCTCGTCCTCTTCCAGGAATACCACCACGACCATGACCTCTGAAATTACCTCGACCTGATGTACTACCACGGTAACCATATCCATCATTGCCTTGTGCATCGGGTTGTACCCTATAAGCATCATAGGTTCGCTCTCTCATGAGGTCAAAGCTGCGACATTTGTCTTCGTTGTGTCCAACTGACTTACAGAACTTGCAGTAGGGATTCTTAGGTACTTGAACATATCTCTGCAGCAGATGGCAATCTTTGGGTCGATGATGGCCAGTTGTTCTACAGATCTCACAATATAGCACAGTAGGGTTAAACAGGTTTGGTGCACCAGTATTCAAATAATTTCTTAATGCAAGGCACTGTTCTTTATCATGACCTTTTGTCTTACGTCATGTACACCAAACCTCTTCTCGAATAGATTTCCCTTTTTTCATGTCGCGAAGCTCCAAAGCCATTTCTGCTAACTGTGCCTGTATTTGGGCTATTTCGGAATTATCTCCAACAGGAGTTGTTTCAAGTTTCATAGCAATTTCCAACGCTTCATGCTGATCAGCAACCTTCTATTGCATAAGTGGAGTCCTGATATGAGGCCATAGTGCTGTGATGAACCATTCTTTATGCTGTTCTGGTCCAATAGTGAAACTAACTTGATCCAACAGAACCTTGAACCTCTGATCAAAGTCCCAAACTGATTCATCTCGCTTCTGCTGAATTTCTTTTAGTTTAGTTATACACTGTGACTCTGATTTAGGCTTCTTGAATTCTTTGATCATTGCTTTTTTAACATCAGCCAAGACATAGTTCTGAGTACTGGAAAACTTCATAAACCAGGTCAAAGCTTGGTCTCTGAAAGAGGTGACCAGCTGTGCTGTTCTTGTATTTTGATCCATAATATTCTTAGCAGTCCATACAGCTTCGCATAGGAACCAAAACTGCTCTAGATCCTCTGATCCAGTTCCTTTAAAGACTGGGAGCTTGATATCATCATTCACATGGACCATATTGGATCGAGGGGGGGAGGAGGGGGAGGAGGAGGGGAAAGACTGGAAACAGGAGGAAGGGAACTTTCTGAGGTAGACTGACCTGCGACAGGACTACTCGAGCTAGGGTTACTTTCAGACTACGAAGGGTTCTCAGGGATAACAGATCTTTGCTGTAGAGTTATAGGAGGGTTTCTAACAAAAGGGGTTTCTTCAAATTTAGAGTCTTCAGGACTTAATGAGGTATAACCAGTATTCTGGCCTAGGGTATAGGATCCAAAATTTCTCTTGTATCTTTTACCGTTGCGAAGCAAACCAATTTTCTCGTCGAAGTCACTTTCGCTTTCAAACATAAGTTAGTAGCAATAAATCTAGCAATCTGATTCGATAAGCAATATGCCTTTTTCAGCTAAGAGAATTTTAATTTTTAGACTTAATGAATTCAGGTACTTACCCCTTGGTCCTTTGAAAAACTATCTTTCTGCTTCACTGAAAGAAGTATGTGTGTCGATGGCAAACTCCGTCACAAATGCTTCAAGGGTTCGCGTTATCCAGAAGTCAACAGCTCTTGATACCGTGTTGTTCACACTTTTCAACAGCTTAATTCTTTTAGGGGTCTAGGCAGGAGACTAAACTTCTTTGAAGTTTGTCTTTCTTTCTGTCAACCTAGATAACCACTGGTGCAATTCTATGTGGATACTACCAAAGTAAATTTCATAAATATTAGAAAAAATGTACCTTTGCAAGAAGTCGTCTGAGCTACGACGAGGATCCTTATTTTCTTGTTCAGCAAAGTTCAGATAAGTATTCTCAACCCAGTCACTGATTTCTTTTACTGAGGGCCTCCAAATCATATCCCTCCAGGTACGACGTAGATCCCTCTTGAAGCAGATACTGGTTCAACCGGCAATAGAACCAATTTGTTGGGGCTTAGGGCAGACCCGGGTGCTTATACTTTTATCTTCACACCAACAAAGAGACCCATAGTGTTGGCCCTTTCGGCAACAACCTGTGAACAGGTTGCAGTCTCACCTGAAACAGCTATGGGGTGCCGCAGAATCAGGTTTCTACAGGCAAAAGAGGGATATTACTATACCTTTAGCCTTAACAAAGAATAATCATACAATACAAAGCTTTGATATTCACTTAAATAGCTTCGCAGTTTAGATAAAAAGACAGTTACTTGCTTAACCGTTAACTGGGAATTCACAATGAAGTTAGTACTTAACAATATATCTTACTTATCATTCACCTACTTATCAAATGCATAAAACATAACAGGAACAAAATAACAAGAACCACCACAACACAAGATATACGTGGTTCACCCCCAGTGTAGGGGCTACGTCCACAGAACTGTGTTTATATTCAACTCTTTACAAACACACAGTTCTGATCTGCGCACTCAGCTGCAAATCTTCTCAACAGCTCAAAACTGCGCACTTA
Source organism: Pseudotsuga menziesii (assembly GCA_001517045.1). Taxonomy (NCBI): domain Eukaryota; kingdom Viridiplantae; phylum Streptophyta; class Pinopsida; order Pinales; family Pinaceae; genus Pseudotsuga; species Pseudotsuga menziesii. The sequence goes on from LPNX010137071.1 coordinate 211,358, forward strand.
GCTGCAGAACCTTTCTTCCAAAATCCTCTGCGCACTCAGTTGCAGAGGTCGTCCATGCACTCAGCTGGGACTTAAGCTTACTTCCAAAACCCTCTGTGTACTCAACTGCAGAGGTTTTCCACGCACTCAGCTGGGACTTAACCTTAAACCAAAAATAGGCCTTAGCTTCTTCGCGTCAAATTATCATCATACAAAAACCTTCGGAAAAGATCTTTTCTCCTTTACATAAGTGCCTATTTATACAAGTGCACTATTACAATACCATGAGTTTAAACCATGGGTTATTTACAAAAAGAGGGGCTTCGACCCAACCCCGAAACACCTAAGACTATTTTGGACCGCAACTCCGCTTACAAGCTTCGCACCAAAACCGCGGAGTTTCCAAAATTAAGGACCTTCAAGGTTCGCGCCCCAACATCTTTCTTCATAGGAGACTTATCTCTTTGCTTCCCTTTATCATTCGCTCCCTTAGGTCATCCTGCAAACAGTGCTTGATCTCTGGAATATTGAATGATCCCCATTTGGATCAACTTGTCATGCTCATAAGTGAGAGATGCAATGAAAGAATCAAGTGTGGGCATCTTCCAATTTGGAGTAGTGATCCTCACCGATTGAAAAAATGATACAAAGACAAAGTAGTCTACACTAAATTTTGAGAGAATGGCAAGGATGAGCTGATCATCCTCCTTCTCCACTTTGCATTTTTTCAACTGAAATATCAGGTTCTTGAACTTCGTGAAGAATTCATTCAGTGATTCGAAGTTGGATGGATTAAGAGAGATTAGTTCATTTTCTACCTGATGGAACCTCATCTCATCCTGCTTATCAAATAAGGAAGCAAGCTTGTCCCAAATCTCCTTGGGAGTCTTCAATCCTTGGATATGGAAACGAAGCCTTCTTGAGAGACTGAGAGGGACAAGTATCCATGAGCTTCACCAAGCCTATTCAAGTACTTTTCTTTGTCATGATTAAGAATTGGTAGTGCCTCTGTTTCTTATGTGAGTCTAAAGAGAAACTTGGTGCAAAGGAAGCTCTCCATGTCTTCTTTCCACTGGTGGTAGTTGAAGGGGTTGAGCTGCTCCATTTGAGGGAACATTTTGAATGTAGTAGAGAGGAATGGTCTGTTGTAGCAAATGCAGTGAGAAGAAAGGGTTGCTTGTAGCGAATGTTGTAAGAAGAGCTGATAACCTGTCACACAATCAAACATACAAAGTAAGGTCGACAATCTGCACTTTTGGAATTTCCTTCACACCCAGCATAGTTGATCAAGCAAGCTTGATCAACAATTTCCTAACTTGGGATATTAAGTGGTAAATTCTTTGCTTCTGCTGCAGTACTAGAAGGAGCAATTTTGCTCAAAAAAAATGATCCAGCTAGAGATCTGAGGAGAATAGGTGTCTTTTCCACCAAGGATCTGATACCATATAAATTGAGAAAATAGATCTGTAGACAAACACACAACTCACAAAATAGATCTCACAATTTACTCAGCAATTGAAGAATGAAACATTGCAAAAATGGCTTGCAACTGTGAATGCTTTCATTAATCAAAAGTAATTAGATAATAATTACAATGAAGTACAATGGATTTAATAGCCACATGCAATTCGAATCCACATGAGGAAATTAAAATTGATTAGACTCTACTTTACTGTAGGTAACTAAGACCTTGTCTAAGTTACTATCGGAGGACTTAATAGTTAACTGACCTTGTCTAAATCATAACCAGAGTTCATCGGAGTTATAAAACACAACTCAAGTGTTACATTCAGTGTTGACTAAGGCTAACTGACTGTGGTAGGTGAGAAATGCACCCCTGCTGAGTGCAGCCATGTAAACCTAGTGCTAACTGAATGTAGAGGACTAGAACTGAATGTAACTGACTCCTAACTTAGCTTGACTAGTCATCAACTGAATTAAGCTGACCTTGGTTGGTTTCGGCACTCCCAGTGGCTCCTAAATTGTATAGATTGGTCTAGGAGGCTCCTAAACTCATGCAATCAAGTGCAATCAGTGGCAGTAGGCCTCAATTAGTGTTCCCCACACTTTAGTAACTTAAACATGTGCCCCTATTAGGCCAAGTGGACCCAATGGTTCTAGTGACTAAAAATAGACTGGATGGACTCCCGATTTAGACATGACTCCTGATTTAGACATATGACCAAATTGGACAAGGGAGGATTAATAATCCTAACAAACAGGTGCGGCTTTGTGGCATCATAGGCTTGGCCACATGAGTGAGAAGGGGATGCAAGTTCTCCACTCAAGGAAATTGCTTCCAGATCTGAAGCAGGTAAGTTTGGAATTCTGTGAGAACTATGTTTATGTAAAATAGAAGAGAGATATATTTCTCACGGTAAGGAAACAACAAAAGAGTGAAAAGTTAGAGCTTGTCCATACATTTGTATGGGGACCAGATCAAGTACAATCTCTTGGTGGATCTCATTATTATGTTACTTTTATTGATGATACAACTAGAAAAACTCGGTTTTATTGCATTAGACAAAAATATGATGTGTTTGATACTTTTAAGAAGTGGAAAGCTTTGGCTGAGAATGAGACAAGAAAAAGGTTGAAATGTCTCAGATCTGATAATGGAGGTCAGTACTACAGCAAGGAGGTTGACAGTTACTGTTCACACAATGGGATTCACAAAGAGAAGACAGTCCCTGAAAAACCACAGGAAAATGGTGTGTCAGAAAGGATGAACATAATGATCATGGAGTGTGCAAGGTGTATGAGATTGCATGCAGGGTTACCCTTACAGTTTTGGGCTGATGTTGTAAACAATATTTTTTTATTTAATAAACATAGGGCCTTCAAGCGCTTTGGATGGTGGCATTCCAGAGGAGACATGGACAGGTAAATAGGTAAAATACTCATTTCTAAGAACTTTTGGTTGTTATGCATTTGTCCATATTGATAAAACATGATAGAACAAAGCTTGAGGCTAAATCCAAGAAATGTACCTCTATTGGATACGGGGTTGATGATTTTGGTTATTGCTTATGTGATCTTGAAAATTTCAAAAATTTTAGGAGTAGAGATGTAGTATTCAATGAAAATTTCATGTACAAATATCAATTGCAGGGAAAGAAAAAAGAAAAGGAAAACACAGAGTACATAGTGCTTGATGAAATCAAAGAAAATGAAGTTCCAAAGGCACCAGAAAATCAAGAGCAGCAGTAGGTACCTGAAACTCCTGGAACTGTAAGAAATTGTATCAGGTTAAGTAGACCCCCTGAACGATTCTCTCCTTCACTATATTATTTATCGATGACTGATTCTGGTGAACCAGAATGTTATGAAGAAGCAATGCAGGTAGAAACTAGAAAGAAGTGGGAGCAAGGCATGGATGAGAAGATGGACTCATTGGTAAGAAACCAGACTTGGGATCTGGTTAAGTTGCCTACAGAAAAAAGGGCATTGCAGAATAAATGGGTTTACAGGTTGAAGGAAGAAGATGGAGGAAAGAAGCGGTACAAGGCTAGACTTGTTGTAAAGGGGTTTGCACAAAAGAAAGCTATAGACTTTGATGAAATATTTTCTCCTATTGTTAAAATGAATTCAATTAGAACTATTTTAATTCTAGTGGCGATAGAAGATTTGCATCTTGAACAGTTAGATGTAAAAACAGCCTTTCTCCATGGGGATTTGGAGGAAGAGATTTATATGCAGTAGCCACAGGGGTATGAGGTCAAAGGTAAGGAGAATTTGGTTTGCAAGTTGAAGAAGAGCTTGTATGGCCTAAAGCAAGCTCCAAGGCAATGGTATTTAAAATTTGATAAGTTTTTGACAAAACGAGGTTATGATAGATGTCATTCTAACCATTGTGTTTATTTCAAGAGGGTAGATAAAGGAAGATATACTATCTTGTTATTGTATGTGGATGACATGCTTGTTGCAGGGTCTGACATGCAGGATATAAATGTACTCAAAAGAAAACTAGCTAAATCATTTGTGATGAAGGATTTGGGTGCTGCAAAACAAATCCTTGGTATGAGAATAACAAGAGACAGGAAAAATCACAAATTGACATTGTCTCAAGGTGAGTACATAGAAAAGGTGTTGTAGAGGTTTATAATGCAGAATGCAAAACCAGTCAGTACACCTTTGGCCAGCCATGTCAAACTAAGCAAGGATATGTGTCCAGAGACATAGGAAGAGATAGATTACATGTCCAAGGTTCCCTACTCATCAGCGGTTGGAAGCTTGATGTATGCCATGGTATGCACAAGACTAGATATTGCACATGCAGTGGGAGTTGTGAGCAGGTATATGAATAATCCAGGTAAAGAGAATTGGAAAACAGTACATTGGATTCGCTGGTATTTGATAGGTACCACTTCTAATGAATTATGTTTTGGAGGTTCAGACAGTGTTCTACAGGGATATGTTGATGCAGATATGGATGGTGATAAAGGTAGCAGGAGGAGCACCACAAGGTATGTGTTTACTATGGGTGGAACAGCAGTAAGTTGGATTTCAAAACTACAACAGGTTGTTACACTTTCAACAACGGAAGCAGAGTATGTTGTTGCTACAGAGGCTAGTAAGGAGATGATTTTGTTGCACAGGTTCATGGAAGAATTGGGTAAGAAGCAGGAGAATAGTAGGCTGTATAGTGATAGCCAGAGTGCCATTCATCTTGCAAATAAATCAGCCTTTCATTCAAGGACTAAACATATACAACTCAAGTACCACTTCATAAGATCTATTCTAGATGAAGAACTGTTAAAACTTGAAAAGATACATACTAGCCAGAATCCTGTAGACATGTTGACCTAGGGAGTAACCAAAGAGAAACTGAGTTCCTGCTCGGTTTTTGTTGGCCTTCAAGCATGAAGGTGAAAATAAGAAATTTTCCAAGTCCAAGGTCTAGAGCATAGTCCAGCAAGTACAACATTGGTGGAGCTGTTGTGATCAGTCTCCAAGTGGGAGATTGTTGGTTGTGGAGCCTGATCTTCTAGATCCAGAGATATTATTCAGTCATTTTTGTAACCCAGGTATACTGTACACTCATTCCCCTTTTCTTGGGGTTCGGGGGCAGAGCCCCCGAGAAAATTTTTTGGGATGTGTGTTGGCCAACAGTTTTGCAGACCCATGGTATTTCCCCTATAAAAGAACGCATTGTAACACGACTATGTATGGTATTGTATTGTATTAGAAGAGAGACTGTGAGAGCGTGAAGAGGAAGTGCAGTGGTTTTACTGCAGGTTGTATCCATTCATCTTTCTGGACTGTAATAAAAGGATTGGAAATTTTTTGTGGACGTAGCCCATCGTTTGGGAGAACCACGTTATATCTGTGTCTCTCCATAATTTTTTAATGTGTTTTGCATCTTGTTTATGATTTAACTATATATTTGCTATTGCTCTGTGGTCCTTTTTTCTAACACCCCCCAAAAACAAGTCCTGAGAATTGGACTTTTGGTGGGGAGGGGTTAAAACCACCCCTAGAAGTCCAATTCTCAGGGTTTTTTTTTTTGGGGGGGGGGGGGGGGGGGGGGGGGGGGGTAAAAAAATTCCCCCAAAAGTCCAATTCTCAGGAATTTTGAGGGGGGATTTTAAGAACCGCCCGCAAATTCCTAAAAACAAAAATGGGGGAGTGGGGTAGAAAAACCACCTCAATCCAAAACCGCTCCCAAAAGGGTATTTTGTTGTAGTCTCAGTTAAACTCCTAACTAATGGTCAAGCAATTAGTTATTAATTTCACATTCAGTTTTGATAAATTTAGTTCAGTTCAATTACATTCAGTTCTATTTATTTCAATTTAATTACATTCAGTTTCATTTTAATTCAGTGTAGTTCAATCAATTAACACTTAGTTAGAGGCCATTAACACCGACGAATTAATGGAGGGCACATATCTTCAGTTTGGTAGGTAATTATGAGGTAACAACCTGGAACCAAGTCAACGAAGGTGCAACAGGTTATGTGTGGATAGTGCACACAGTGTGAATACTATTCATAGTGCCCAAAAGGCATGAAACCATTCACTACCTTCCATGGTATGACTGAATAAGCTTGTTATTAGAGTTCTTTGCACTTGGAAAGGCTATGACAGTTTTTCGAGTGATCTCTATTCTCTAGTGCTACTTAGATATCTGTTATCAAGCAATCGGCAAGTGTTGTAAAATAATTCTCTACCATTATCTATCATACTCAAAGATTATTTGTTGGGTTTTCATCCTCCGGATTTTGGAGGGTTTTCCTAGGCTACATAATGTGTATTATGATTTGATTAATTTGTGCATTTGAATTGTTGATAAGATCTACATGCATTGAATTTCTTTATCGGGTTTTAAAGTTCAAGTATCTTCCTATTTTTCTCAAACATTGACACTATCGGAAGTTTGTTCGAAACTATTTAAGAATAACACCCACCTCTAACAACATTATAGAAAAAGGAATCATTTTCCTGGACTTCAGTGGCAGCTCAAGATTTTATTAAAGAGACAATGTGAAAATATCTTGTTTTGACCACACCAAACTTCATTAGGTCTTTTTTAGGTTGCAACCTTACAAACATATGTCCCTCAAGAAAATAAATAAATATAATAAAGCAGCACCCAAGTACTTTGGTCCTAATAAAGTGTTGCAAAAGTTTTGTAGTATGGATTAGAAATTGGATCCCCCCTTCATCTTCAAGGGTACATCCAATTTTCCATGTTTATTGCTTAAACAAGGTAATAGGAGAAAATATCTCAATTCAAACTGTATTGTTGGAGCTTGATGAAGAAGGAAAAGTCATATTGGAACCTGAAAAAATCACTGAAAGAAGGACCAAACAACTATGCAATCAAATTTGTGGACCAACACACAACTCACAACATAGATCATACAATTTTACTCAACAATTGAAGAATGAAACAATGCAAAAATGGCTTGCAACTGTGAATGCTTTCATTAATCAAAAGTAATAAGATAATTAATTACAATGAAGTACAATGGCTAAATAGCCTCATGAAATTCGAATTCATGTGAGGAAATTCGAATTGGTTGGACTCTACCTGACTGAATGGTTAACTAACCTTGTCTAAATCTTTATCAAAGTTCATCGGAGTTCAAAATCGAAACTCAAGTGTCTAATTCAATGTTAACTAGTCTAATTGACTAGGGTAGGTGAGTAAATGCACCTCACCTGCATGCAGCCATGCAATCCTAGCGCTAAATGAGTAGAATAGAATGTAAGGGACTAGAACTGAATGTAACTGACTCCTAACTGAGCTTGACTAGTCACCGATTGAACTCAACTAATGGAGGTTGGTATCGGCACTCCCAGTGGCTCCTAATTTGTAGGGATTGATCTAGGAGGCTCCTAAACTAATGCATGCAAGTGAAATCAGTGGCAGTTGGCCTCAATTAGTGTACCCCACAGTTTAGTAACTGGTACATGTGCCCCAATTAGGCCAAGTGGACCTAATGGTGCTAGTGACTAAAAATAGACTGAAAGGAATCCCTATCTAGACATGACTCCTAATTTAGACATAAATGACCAAATTGGACAAGGAAGGATTATAATCCTAAAACCCCCCCCTGAATGCTAACTTGGACAATTTGTGGGCCCTGGTAACTAATACCATAGGTCACCCATTACAGCAACTACAGTAACTTCTCAATACAAGGAGCCGGGGAAAAAACCACATCGGAAAACCCCCCTCTAACTAAGTAGATAGAATCAAGATTCAAGTTTGAAAAACTTGAAAATATGTTGTTGCAATCTCTGTGATGTCACGAAGCAGCATGCATGATGTTTTGTTCACAGGTATCTTGGGGCCTGGCATGTAGACTGCTCCATCTTCTCCCAAAATGATGATGGAAGGAAGGAGGAATGTAACCTTTACCTCTTTCTAGATGAAGAGGTGTATGATCCACTCTATTCTTTTGAAATCAATGTAGCTGATCAGACCTTGCCATGTGTCATCTCACAGGGATTTTGGTGCATCTCTCTGAAGGAGGTGAGATTGCATGACATAGCGCAAGTTTCTTTGTCTTCTCAGTATCAAATGGATTTCGAGTCATCTTCCTAGCTTCCCACTTGGGAGTAGGGACTAGATCTGGATCTGAATCACCCTGAATCTCAATCTCCTAAACTGATACAGCTGGTTCTGTAATACAAGTGGAAACTGCAAAAGAAGTGGATGGAATGTTTTTACCTTCCCTTGAAAGTGGTTGCTGAGAGTGCACTGGTTCTGAAAATGGCATGAAGTGTGAGAACTCATATGCCTTGGAGGCATGATTTGCACCACCCTTCGCTATGATGTTCCCAATAGAGATATATGTGATCTCTACTGAGTTAAGACCAAATATCACTCACTTTGGAGAGCCAATATGAGTCATCTAGTGTACAGATAACATATTTGCAACTAAGGAGGGCACATAAAGCACATATTTGAACTTTCCATGTTCAATATTGATATAAACCTTCTCTTTGGGTCAAATATTACTATTATTTCCCATTTAAATACTAGGACCATCAAAATACTGCAACGAAGAGAATGATTCTCTGCATGCAACCATATGATTGGAAGCTCCAGAATCAATGAGGAAGGCATGTGCTGTTGAGCAACTAACCTTCAATGCATGGCATGTCTCTTCATGTTCTTCAGTTTCTTCTCTATGGTCAGCCTTCCTTACGCTAGCAGGTACAGTAATGTTATGTTTCTTCAGAAGAAGAGCCATCTTATCAATTTTTCTTCTCATACAGGAGCTTTTTGGATGAAAGCCCCTTCCACAATAAGAACAGAGGGTCTTTCCTTTGCCATTCTTCTTACTTCTCTTCGAACCTGAAGGCTCATTTTACTATTCTTTCTCCACAGGAGACTTGGCCTTTTGCTTCCCATTATCATTCGCTACCTTAAGTCCTCTTGCAACCACTTCTTGATATCTGAAAGATCGAATGATCCCCATTTGGATCAACTTGTCATGCTCCTAAGTGAGAGATTCAATGAAGGAGTTGAGAGTAGGAATCCTCCAATTTGGAGTAGTGGTCTTCACTGAATGTAAGGTTGATACAAAGAATGAGTAGTTTGCACCAATTTTTGAGAGAATGGCAAGGATGAGTTGATCATCCTCCTTCTCAACCTTACACAACTTCAACTGGAACACTAGATGCTTGAATTTGGTGAAGAAATCATTTAGTGTTTTGAAATTGGCTGGATGAAGAGAAATCAGCTCATTCTCTAGCTGATAGATCCTCATGCCATCCTGCTTGTCAAATAAGGAGGAAATCTTATCCAAACCCTACTTGGGAGTCTTCAATCCATTGATGTGGAAGAGAATATCTCGAGAGACTGAGAGCCACAAGCATCCATATGCTTCATCAAGCCTATTCCAATACTTTTCTTTGTCAACATAATGAATTGGCTCTGCCTCTATCTCCATTGTGAGTCTAAAGAGCCTTTTGAAGTGAATCTGCATCTCCATGTCCTCCTTCCACTGGTGGTAGTTGAAAGGAGTGAGAAGATACATTGGAGGGGCCATTTAGAATGAAATGAAGGAGACTGAGTTGTTGTAGCAAATGCAGTGAAGAAGAATGAGCTGCTTGTAGCGAATGTTGTGAAGGATATTGATAAACTTGTAAATCACACAATCAAACAGACAAAGTAAGGTCGACAGCCTGCACTTTTGGAATTTCCTTCACACTCTGCATGGTTGATCAAGCAAGCTTGATCAACAATTCCTTAACTTGGGATATTAAGTGGTAAATTCTTCGCTTCTGGTGTAGTACTGGAAGGAGCAATTTTGCTAAAAATAAATTTGATCCAAGTATGAATATGTAGTAGGAGAAGTGCCTTTTCCTATCGAGGCTCTAAGACCACATTAAATTGATCACATAGATCTGTGGACCAACACACAACTCACAAGATAGATCATACAATTTTACTCAGCAATTGAAGAATGAAACTGTGCAAAAATGGCTTGCAACTGTGAATAATTTCATTAACTAAAAGTAATTAGATAATTAATTACAATGAAGTACAATGGCTAAATAGCCTCCTGCAATTCGAATTGGTTGGACTCTACTTGATTGAATGTTTAACTGACCTTGTCTAAATCATTATCGGAGTTCATTGGAGTTCAAAATCCAAACTCAAGTGTTTAATTCAGTGTTAACTAGTCTAAATGACTGAGGTAGGTGAGTAAATGCACCTCACCTACATGTAGCCATGAAATCTTAGCGCTAACTGAGTAGAACTAAATGTAAGGGACTAGAAGTGAATGTAATTGACTCCTAACTGAGCTTGACTAGTCACCAATTGAACTCAACTAATGGAGGTTGGTATCGGCACTCCTAGTGGCTCCTAATTTGTAGGGATTGATCTAGAAGGATCCTAAATTGATACATGCAAGTGAAATCAGTGGAATTTGGCCTCAATTAGTGTTCCCCACACTTTAGTAATTGGTACACGTGCCCGAATTAGGCCAAGTGGACCCAATGGTGCTAGTGACTAAAAATAGACAAAAAGGACTCCCAATTTAGACATGACTCCTGATTTAGACATAAATGACCAAATTGGACAAGGGAGGATTATAATCCTAAAAAAATAGTACATCCCTCATAGGTAAAATCAATTTGTATTGGAGACAACTCATCAAGCTCGGAAAGGTATACTTACTAAATATGATAAACCCCCATATGTGGCTAAAGCACTTCCCAAATATGCCAAGGACCTCATGAATTAGAAAAAGCATGAGTGAGTTTTCAAGAGTGATGAAAAACATGTTAATCCCAGAAAATGGAGAGAAAATCAGGGAGGATGGGTTGGCAACAAAAGATAACAGTTTCCTAGTTGACTAGCTTTACCTTATCCACAGAAAAGCTGGATAAAAGCATAATAAGGAAGAATCTGTAGGAAAGTGCAGTAAATAATTCTGGGAGTCATTAAATTGCTCAAGATCAACCCAGAATCAAAATTAAAGAATTCATGGGATATAAATTTCAAGTGTTGACTTTGTAGTGTAAGTGGATGTCAATTATCTACACTAGTGGGTAGGAAATTAATCAAAATTGATTAAATATTTTATCCTAAGTTGTGAGTGGTTTTATAATATTCAAACACCCCCCTTTATGTTTGAATTTATTTGAATATATAGATTCACATGGATGCGTATAGGGCCCAACAACAAGGCTATGGTCACCCTTTAACAATTAGTATGTCCAAAAAGCTGAGGAAAGAGGCAAAACCACATGGGAAAAATCCTCCCTCAAGAAAGGACAAGGCACAAAATTTGAACAATATGTATTCAACATATCTTTATCTTCACTTGAATGAGCTGAATGAACTTCTTTTGGTGGAGCACTTGATGGAGAGGCTTGTAGACTCCATGATCATGCGTTAGAGTGTAGAATCTGCAAGAAGGAAGAGGAGAGACTCTTAGTATCTCATCAACTGATGAAGTAGGAGAATTATCTGAATGCTTATTGCTACTAACAAACTCTGATGTGCAAAAAAAATATGAAATGGAAAATAGATATGTGTATACTCTTTCCCAAAGAGTACAAAAATTAAGACAATTTGTTACACACTCAATCTCCTAAATAGCTGCAAAATTGTGATGTGAATCACATGTCATTATTCCAATATGATGTAGCACCTTCCCATATTTGATATGAGGCTGATAAAAATATGATATATCATAAACATTAGCATATAGTAACAGCAAAGACAAAGGCTTCAATGACTCCATGAGGATATAGGGCTAGACTAGGAAAACTATGAGCAACCGGAGAAAACTGATGTGTAAAAATATGAATGATGAATGAGCAGAACTGAAAGCTCTTGAGAATTGTAATCAGCTCCAAGATGATGTAATTACTTTAAATTCGAACCAATCGAGATGAAATCAGCTCCAGATACGTGAAATAGTAGGCATCCTAGTGAATGTATGAGGTCTCCATTTTCATTTACACTGAGAGGATGAGTGCAAGTGATCATGTAGGAACAAGGAAAAGGAATAGGATAAAAGAGTGCAAATGAAAAGAATCCAAGGGTTGATATATATTCTAAGGAATCTAATATAACACATATAATCATACTAATGGACTCATGGGAATACACTGGTAACGAATCCTATGTAGTAGAAAGAAGGAAGGAAGGAGATGTTCAAAATATTCAATGAGGCTTTGAGTATTGATGCCAAGAACAAAGGAGGAGATGCAGAATCAAACGAGATCAAGTATGATGAGTGGTATGACACAAATAGGACTTGATCTAGCCAAACAAACATCCAATAAATCATTGGGTTGTGCACCATCAATGAGAGGGGTATGCACAAAGTGTGAAAGATATGACACAGAGATCAGAATCTAAGATAGAATATATAGAGAACACTGAATGGGTGAATGTATAAATATAAATAACATCTCCATATGTCACTTCTTTTTCATCGTCAACATCACAAGAAGATGAATCAATATCTTCAACTTCAAGAGATACGGAAAAAATGGCTCTTCAATCTTTGCTTCTTGTTTGAAGGAGGAAACATTCGAATCAAAGAGGATGGATGAAACAAGAAATGTATGAGAGACTTCTTTATCGTGAATAGCTTCATCAGAGAGTTTAGATTCCAATACATCTTGAGAGAGAGAATATGAGGAGATGTTGGGTTCACTCCATGCTTCATCTTCTATTTCCTACATACAAAAATCTTTGTCCAAATTTTTCCAAAGCTCAAATGGATATTTAGCAGAATCTATGAGATGATTTATATTTGGAGAAATTTCCAAACACATTATTCCATAAGCTCTATCAAAATTATCCAGTCAGACAATCTTCTCTTCATAAGACTCGGGTTCACTTAATGCACCAATGGAGACTTCAAAGAGACATTGCCTCTTCAACTATGCGCTCATCTTGGGCTTCCAATCATCATAGTTGAAAGGAGATAGTAGAGGAACATTTGAATCCATATTGAAGTTCTTAATATGCTCCGGGATTTACTCTCTGCAACTTGCACAAAATAAAACTGGGAGAAAAATATTATAAGCTAAATAAGTTCTTCTTCAGATAAGGATAGGAGACTGGATGCGCTCCTCAACTTTGTAGAACTTGAGAAACCTTGTGCTTTGATACAATGTAGAAATAATAGCTTCAACTCTCTGATACCATCTAGAAATAATATCTCCAATGTTATGAGAAAATATGCTAAGAAGAATAACTGGAAATATATCTTTCTACTAAGATTATTCTCACAACCATACACAGGAAAAATAGAGGGAAGAAAAGAGACTAAAACACATGAATGAAGATATGAATATTGGAGTGTATCACTCTATGGAATAATGATGAATAATAGTGTACATAAATATTACATCCCTCGTAGGTGAAATCGAGTTGTATTGGAGACAACTCATCAAGCTCAAAAAGGTAGACTTACTAAATATGATAAACCCCCATATGTGGCTAAAGCAATTCCCAAATCTGTCAAGGACCTCACAAATTAGAAAAAACATGAGTGAGTTTTCAAGAGTGATGGAAAAACATGCTAATCCTGGAAAATGGAGATTAAATCATGGAGGATGGGTTGGAAACAAAAGATACCAGTTTCCTAGTTGACTAGCTTTACCTTATCCACAAAAACTCTCGATAAAAGCCTAATAAGGCAGAATCTGGAGGAAAACACAGTTAGTAATTTTGGGAGTCATTAAATTGGTTAATATCAACCCAAAATCATAATTAAATAATTTATGGGGTATAGATGGCAAGTGTTGACTTTGTAGTGCAAGTGGATGTCAATTATCTAGGCTAGTTGTTAGGAAATTAATCAAAATTGATTAAATATTTTATCCTAAGTTGTGAGTGGGTTTATAATATTCCAACAGTATGATATGTGTGTCAATATTTATATTGATTTTTTAACAATATGGAAATATTCATTGTAAACTAGTTATTTTAATATGAACTAGTAAGTAATAAACGTTTTTTAATATTAATTCAAAATGTATAGTTGATTTACAAAATAATTACACTTAAAAATGACATCTTTATCATTAATAAATTATGGTCGATATAAGTTTCCAAATCAAGCGACTTTTAATATTAAATAGAAAGAAAACATTCCATTTCAAGATTAATTCTAAATAATTTTATCTTTAATGAAATTTAATTAATATAATTTTCTAGTCAAATTGATACCAATTCCAAATGAAAAATGATTACACAAATTCCATTGAAGAATTTGATACCCTACTTCAACAAAGGAGTAAAGATAAATATTTTCTACATGGAAGAAACATGCATTGGCACTTGGTAGTTTTCAACAAGGGTTTAATAGACAATGAAAAATTTGATAAAAAAAAAACATTTGATGAGCTTGTAATTTGATGTACTAGTGCATCTTGCATATTAATTTGATGGTTCTTTTAGTTCTCACCAAGTAATAAGGTTAATGATTTGAGGCACCGACACAAAATTTAAACATGTTGTAACAATATAAAATATAGAAAATCTATATATATTTGAGAATAGAAAATTATAATTATATTTAGGATTATATACGTTTACTTATAAAAAGTCGTATAATTATACATGAATCATGTTTTTTATAATGCAAAGATCTTATTTTATCGTGCAAAATATAAATTATATTTTCATGTAAGCACATCAATTTAGAACCTAAATGTTGGAATTTTGCAAAACAATAAGGTACAAGTAGAGAGGACAATTTTAATAATTCAGACTTGATTTTACAAATTTGTAAAAAATATTTTTATGGCTATTTAAATTACTAAAGTTAGATAAGTTCATTTTATTACATGAAGTGTTATTGAAACATTTGAAGGGTCTTAATTACATCAAATGTGAATGAAACATTTTTGGGGGTTTACCATAATAAAAATACTTTTATAGTAAATAATAGTGTATAGATCTCGGTTTGTAGTAGTGCAACATATAATTCCAATTTTAAATATGGTTGATGAAATAAAAATTATAGCGATAACAATAAACCTTTGTACTTTTCCATAATGTAATATATGTTGTAAAAATGAATGAAACACACACAAAATCTACAAAGTCTATATAAAATCTACAAATCAAATTCATTAACACCCACAATTTCATAAGAGACTAATATGTGCAACATATTTAACAATATTGTCATCTAAACTAGAGATATTGGCATGGATTTCGAAATTTTATAGGTAAGGGTTATATTGAGGGATTAATAGTTATTAATTGTTATGAGTTATAGAATTTATGGGTAGAGCTTATGTGGTTTATAGGGATTAGATTGTCAAAATATAAGTTAGTGTGTATCATGTTTATCATTGTTTTAATTGACCTTACATCATTTATTTTCGTTTCGCATTGTAATACCATTTTGTTGTGTTGTTTTATTGCTATAGAAGTGACATTATTATTAAAAATCATTTAATTAAGACATGTTTCAAGGTTGTGATAATAACAATCCATTCTCATGATTAACTATGATTTTTACTTAATTACATGTAACATGAGATGCATTAAATGTAAATTAGAAGTTCACTATAAATTAGTATAAACAAATATTTGTTATAGGGGACTGAAATGCATTGTATTATTAAAATAATGTTTTAAATTAATTAATTGAAATATTACATGTGAAATATTTATCTATTTTATTTTATAATATGAGTTCACAAAAATATTTCCATTCAGTGTAACAATATGATATTAACTACACTATAATGAAGGAGTTATCATTGATGTTTTTTAATAATTAACACTTCTCACAGTTTTTCAAAATAAATATGCATGATATTTTTCAATTTAATATGCATGATGTTTATACACAAAATAAATTGGAGGAATTTGTTTTTGATAGTACACATCTAATAGGCACGTCTATCAAGCACACACCTAGAAAACATATCTAACCCGGCTTAGCATACACATCACCATCAACATGAAAAATGCAATGTATATGTATATGTAGATCTGTATATATATATATATATATATATATATATATATATA
>LPNX010137071.1:227470-245717 GCA_001517045.1 Pseudotsuga menziesii
GCATACATATATGTATATATGTATATATATGTATATGTATATGTATATGTATATGTATATGTATATGTATACATATTATACATATATATATGTATACATATATGTATGTATACATATATATATGTATACATATATATATGTATATATGTATATGTATACACACACACATATATATATAGTTTAATGAAGAAATGAAAAACTCCCTGAAAGAAGAATTTTCAAAAGAAGAGCTAGAAAAAATAGTATACTCCTTCCAAAAAGGTAAGAGCCCTGGATCAGATGGTTTTACTATTGAATTTTTCCATGGTTTATTTGATTTAGTGAAAGGAGATTTGCTTAAGGTTGTACAAGACTCTCAAAGGGTCGGGAAGGTATTGGGAGCCCTGACTTCAACCTTCTTGGCTCTCATCCCAGAAAAACAAAACTCCTCCTCCTTTGAGGATTTTAGGCTAATCTCATGTTGTAATGTGGTATACAAGATAATTGCAAAGATTTTAGAGCAACGTCTTAAGCCAATATTAAGTGAAATCATAACAGAGGAGCAGTTTGGGTTTCTCTTTAATCGTCAAATCCATGATGCGGTGTCTCTATCTCAGGAGGCAATCCACACGATCATTAGATGTAAGAGTAAATCCTTTGCTTTAAAGCTAGACCTCCCAAAGGCTTATGATAGGGTTAATTGGACCTTCCTAAGGTTATTGATGATACAAATCAGAATGGATTTAGAAATAGTCAACTGGATAATGGGGTGTGTACAAACGGCCTCTTTTGCAGTTCTGATAAATGGCTCCCCTCCAATTTTTTCAGGTCCTCAAGAGGCCTCAGACAAGGGTGCCCTCTTTCACCCTTTTTATTCCTTCTAGTAGCTAATGCCCTAAGAAGAATTATACATCATGCTAAGAGGGAAGGATCTTATAAAGGAGTTAAGGTGACTAGAACTGAAGAACTGTCCCATATTTTGTTTGCTGATGATGTGGTAATGATGGGAAAAGGAATGTGGGAAAACCTCAAAGAAGCTGAACAAGTATTGGACTTGTATAATAAGGTGACCGAAATGCATATTAATGTAGAGAAGCCCATCCTCTCAGAAAATGGTCTCCCTGATACAGTAAGGAATAGGCTAAGCTCTGAATTTCCCTATTCAATAAAGCCTATGTCTGAAGGTTTCAAATATTTAGCATTTGTTCTCAAACCTAATGCTTATTCCTCTAAGGATTGGATGTGGTTATACGAAAATATTGAAGGTCGAATTGGGTATTGGACCAACAAGTTCTTGTCAAGAGGAGGAAGGTTGGTTCTACTCAAGGAAATTTTAAAAAGTATACTTGTATATTGGGCCACAATTGCTTATATTCCCAAAGGAATATTGCAAAAATTTGTTAGAATATATTAAACTCACTCATAACTTAGGATAAAATAATTAATCATTATTTGATTAATTATTCACCCACTAGCTTAATTAGTTGGCATCCACTTGCACCTTAAAGTCAATACATGCCATCTATATCCAAGGAATACTTTATTTCTGATTCTGGGTTGATCTTGACCACCGTTTGACCATCCAGAATTAGTATTCAGCACTTTACAGCAGATTTTTCTCTATTCAACTTTTTGTGCTTTTCTATGGATAAGGTAAAGCTAGTTAAACTAGGAAACTAGGTCCTTTTGTTGCCAACCCATCCTTCAAGAATTTTTCTCCATTTTATAGGATTATCATGTTTTTTCCATCTCCTTGGAAACTCACTCATGCTTTTTCCAATTTGTGAGGTCCTTGATAGATTTGGGAAGTACTTTAGCCACCTATGGGGTTTTGCTATATTTTGGTAAGTCAGCCTTCTTTGAGCTTTATGAGTTGTCTCCATACAACTCGATTTTCCTATGAGGGATGTACTATTTATGTACACTATTATTCATCATTATTCAATGGAAGGATACACACCAATATTCATCTCTTCATTCATGTGATTCGGTCTCTTTTCTTCTCTCTATTTTTCATGTGTATGCTTGTGAGAATTCTTAGTAGCAAGATCTATTTCCTGTGCTTCTTCTTATCATCATTGCTCATAGCATTGATATATTATTTATACAAAATTAAGGAAAAAATTATTCTCTTTTTATGGTGAGAAAGTAAACAATCGAAAGGAATCCCTTTGGCCAAACGGAAAACGCTAGCTAATCTCAAAGAATTAGGTGGATGGGGTATCAAGAACCCATTCCTATTATGCGAGTCTGTGGATGAAAAAAATTTGTGGCGCTTAATAAATAATATTGATTCCTCCTGGGGGAAGGTATTAACTTCCAAATATTTCCCTAATGGCTCCATCCAAGAATGGATAAGGAAACGGGATAAATCTTTCAAGAATGGTTATATAGGCTAGAAATCTCTAGTGTTATCATTCCCTCAAGTAGGGAACTGGATTGCTTGGTCTGTGGGAAACTGGAAATAAGTTCAAGTAGGGGAATATCCTTAGGTAGGAGCAGGGGAGAAATATAAATTAGCGGATGCCCTAATTGAGAAACTAAGAAGCTTAGGGATCTCGAATATAAGACAACCTTGTTCATTATACCTACAGAGGGAAACTCGTTGGAAAATTTCTAAAGATCCAAGCCTAGAAGGAGAACTTAAGGAAGAATGGAATGAGTTTTTCTCTATCCTATAGTCTTTCTTTATCCATCTCGAGGAAGAGGCAAAAGATAAATTGGCCTAGACAAAAAAATTTGCTACAAGGGATTTTACGGCCAAACTAGGCTATAAGAGTTAGGCTTTAGAGTAGTACCATGGGGAGAAAATGGAATGGTGGAAACATGTGTGGAATAGTGAAGGCCCTTTTAAGGCAAAGATAACTCTTTGGCTGGCACTTAACAATAATCTCTTAACTTGGAAAAATATTAAAAAGATAGGTTGCAGTGGTCCAAGCTGGTGTGCATTGTGTCATTCAGATGACGAAACTGGTTCTCATGTGTTCATTGTTTGTTCTTATGCAGAGACAATATGGAAGGAAGCGTGCAGAGAACTAAAGTTTCAAGGGATGTAGGGGGCCTCTCTTGAACAAAATTCCTATGCTTGGTGGGTCGAAAGATCGGTATGTTTATTCAGTGCACTTCCATCATTTTTTTCATATGGAATCTGGTGGGCTCGAAATACTGCCATATTCAATAAAAAAATTGATTCCTCATGAAGTAACGACATCTCTTGTAATGCAGTGGACCAGGGAGCATAAATCAAAAGAGAAAGAGCCCAAAAAAAGGATATTAGTTCCTCCATTAATAAATAAAGCAGTTCCTTGGGCCTTCTTTGACGGTGCAAGTCAAGGAGATCCTCCCTTGGGAGGTTCAGAAGGAGTGATATACTTCACTGACAAACAAAAGGTTCTAGCAAAGTACGCTCTTGGGAATTGTACCAATAACAAAGTAGAACTAAAATCTCTACATACAGTCTTATATTTGGCTATTAACAGTAACATCTCCCATTTACAAGTATTTAGGGACTCAGAGATGGCGGTTGATTGGGTCAACCAAAAGATTCAAATTAATGCTCCTCATCTTCAATAGTTGTTGAGATCAATCAAAAGGTTTTTGGATATTTTCTTGGGCTTCAGCATAACTCACATTTACAGAGAGTTAAACATGGAGGCAGATGGCTTGTCCAAGCTCACTTTGCCACTAGCTCCAGGGCATCTAGAGACAGAGGAAATAAAAGAAAATTAGAAGTATCATATTCTCTTTTTGTTAAAGATGTTACTTGTATTCGAGATAGGAAGTCGATTGTGCAAAATGGATACTGGAATGTTTGGTATGTAAGAAACATTTTGGTCAAGGATGCAAGCCCTTGTATATTTTTTTATATATTGAGAGTTCCTTTGGGATAGTTCATCATCACTCTTTATTTAGGGTGGTGGATATTTTCCTATTGGAATATATATATATATATATATATATCAACGATCATATCAAAATCATAATACATGCCAAATATACATCTTGAGTCCAGTGAATGTTATGAGATGGTTGGCCTACTTAAGGAACTAGAGGAATCACTACTTGTGCCACAGATCCAAAGGCATTAGTACCTCTGTTAGGAAAAAACAACATGGAGATTAGCATAGTCAATATCTCCCTAAGGATTTATCTCACCCATTGCAACCATCATATCTAGAAGGTGGGAGATGGATGGAGTAGGAGATGGTGGATGGTCAGCTCATTAAGGAGGAGAGGTTGGTTATTTTACCTGTAGATGAGTTGGATATGGTTGTGGGTTTGTTGTGTGTGGAGGAGTAACTACTGGTCAGTCATCATGGTGAGGAGGAGGAGGAGGTGGATGGTCATCTCACTAAGGAGGAGAGATTGGCCAGTCAACCTATGGATGAGTAAAAAATGGTGGTGCATCATCTAGGGGTAGAGAAGGTGATATTAGTCTATTGTTATGGTGAGGAGGAGGTGGATGAGATTTCAAGGCTCCCTTGTCTCGACGATGAGAATGAGGAGATGGAGAGGAAACTATGGAGGAGGAGGCGAAGGAGGAGGATCTCCGCCCTCATTAGATGTAAAATTGGCATCCCTCCTATCATTTATAAGGATGAATGAACCAATGATATACTACATCAAGCACCTCATATCACTAAGAATCATCCTCTATAACTCTACCAGGTTAGGATCTTGCGTGATGGCCTACACCCATATATGTTGGACTCCCTACCGAGAAAATAATATAGACAACTTGTCTGCCACATCCTCTCGAAACCTAGCATCTGTTTTGCGTCATAGGTCGAGTCTAGGAAACACAGGAAACTGAGGATCCTCCTTATTCTCATCAACTTAAACTGATGAAGGTCCCTCACCATAGTACATGGCAATATCAACAAAATAAATAGTACACGCCAATAATTAGAAAATGTCATCAAATAATTTAAAGAAAATACAATAATAAATTTCATTTGCATTAAGTAAGACAATAAAACGAAACTAGATTAATTTAAACATAAAGCTAATATTATCTCTATCATTCGGTGGGTCATCCTAGGTGAAAACAATGTTGTGAATTCCTCTCCATTCCAACCCCATGTAAGGATATGTTACAAGGTCAAATGTATGATCCTTCTCACTAGCTTGTAACTCCAACACCTCTAATGTGATCCTCATTTGAAACTCTGGCTGGCCACTCCTAGGATTTATCCTCCCCCCACATGTGCATACACATCTCGATCATATCCCTAGGAGGGAAGCAGTCAAATGATGACCTTGTGACTGAAAACCTCTCAAAAAATAAACAAAATAACTATGAAGTAAAAGGGAAGTTGACCCTCCCCTCAAACTATACACAACATCGATCTATAGCAACAAAAAAATACCACAAAAAATGGGAGACCACCTAATGTATCTATGTCTCCACACTAAGGAATCAACGCAATATAATAGAGGGAAACTACTGAGATTCCCATCAATTGTGGATTGCACCACCATCATAAGAAAAATAGAGAGGAACTTAATATCCTCTCCACTAAAAGAAGCAATACACAGTTTTCCTCTAGAATCTTGAAAAAGAGAAGGGTCAGTGACCTCGTCACTAATATATATCTGAGAGTAAGAAAGTAGACTCTCCACTACAACACAAAATCAGACATCAGGTAACTAGGGAAAATCCTCCCCTCTCCTAGATAGCTCAGTGATGAAGTAATTGCACTCCTATGTGGTTTGAAACCACAGACCTTGACCAATCTGAAAGGCATGTCTACATTAATCCCAACGATGGATCAAATGCATCAAGAAATCGAAGTACAAGTCTTGCTATGTCTAATCAGTAATTAGTCGAGGGTACAAGTCGCTCTCCCTCTCTACATCTCCCAAACTCATACAACATTGTATAGATCTACTCTCGCCTACTACTACTCTCTCTGCTCATGTCTCTGATTCACATATCAATTCAATCAGTATCATACATAGACACACATATGTATATATAAAACATTAAAAAAAATATTAAATTACCATTTTTTTTATTAA
Source organism: Pseudotsuga menziesii (assembly GCA_001517045.1). Taxonomy (NCBI): domain Eukaryota; kingdom Viridiplantae; phylum Streptophyta; class Pinopsida; order Pinales; family Pinaceae; genus Pseudotsuga; species Pseudotsuga menziesii. The sequence goes on from LPNX010137071.1 coordinate 233,471, forward strand.
TATGAAAAAATATCTTATTCTCAAAAAACATAAATTTCCTTAGCAGTGCATCCAAAACACAATTAAGCACCGCTTGCAGTTCTTTTTACACTAAGAGTAGAAAGGTTCTCTACATCTCAGTATGGGGGAGATGTTTTCACATACTTAATGTAGCATTACAAAAAAAGTAGTTAAAAAATAAATCCATGTCGGCTCATAAAATAAAAAAATTAAAACCAAATGAAAAGTAATTAAAAATCCATGTCGGCTTATAAAATAAAAAAAAATAAAAAACCAACACAAGTACACCCAAACTTACATGTATTTTTTTCTAAAATGAAAAAAGGTCAAGATAAAATCAATTTACACCTCAAGAAATTGGATCCCTCTTAGTGCTTGGTAGATATGAGTTTAATATGGATCCATGCTAGTGTATCTACAACACTATATTCATCATGAACTACTAGATAATGAACACACCAAAGACACAAAACATTTATTTTTAAAAATGAGTAAACAATTATATAATTCTTCCATTGGTGCATCCTGGAGTAGGGAGCATCGGTTCTTTCTACAGACGTGCATGGATTGCAAATGATGTGTACACTATTTATTAACACATCGGGGCCGACACAACCATGTGTGAAAGTAGGAAAGTATAAGGAAACAAGATATTTTTTGAAAAGATAACTTGGTGTTTATCATAAGATCGAACACATTGTTTACGGTGCGGGCGTGTTAATAATACGCACCAATGTCTATTGTGATTTTTTTTTTCATAAAAAATTTTGAATTTCCATAGCGGTGCACTTGAAAAAAATGTGATGCACTGTCTTTGGTGCTTTGAAGTTTGAAGGGAACCACTCACGGTGCACTACTGGGATGCTTTTCTACAACAAACTTTGCGGTTTTGGTCAATGGGACTCCTTCTAATTTCTTCACTGCTACCCAAGGTATTCGGCAAGGCTGTCCTTTATCTCCTCTCCTCTTTATCTTGGTCATAGAGGGTCTCAGCCTTCTCATTAAGGATGCCAGATCTAAGGGCCTCATTCGGGGCATACAACTTTCGCCCTCCCTTTCTCTTTCCCACCTCCTCTTTGTGGATGATGTTATTCTTTTGGGCTCTGGGACTCCAGGATTGGTCGGCTTTTGAGGTCATCCTTGATTCCTTCTGCAAAGCCTCTGGTATGAGAATCAATATCGATAAATCATGCTTTCTCTACTTTAATTTTAATAATGACAGCCTTATCGAGTTCAGGGGTGTTTTGCCTTATAAGATGCAACCGATTCAGTCTGGTCTAACTTACCTGGGTTACCTCTTGAAATTGCTTGGTTATAGAGTGACTGACTGGTACTGGTTACTCCAAAAGTTTGAAAAGAGGATAAATCACTGGACTTATAAGTACCTATCTCTTGGGGGGAGACTGATCCTTGTAAATGTTGTTCTGTCGAGTATACCGGTTTATTGGATGGGCCTTGCTCCTCTCCCGGTCTCTATTATTCAGAAGCTCAGATGCATCATGTTTAGCTTCCTATGGGGTTCCTCTGATAAATCTTTCAAATATCATCTGGTAAATTTGCGAGATATTTCATGGCCCAAAGATTTAGGGGGTTGGGGTATTAAAAACCTCCCTTGGTTCAGTCTAGCTCTGCGTCTTAATATGTTCTGGAGAACTCTCCATTCCAAGGGTTTATGGTTTCAGGTCCTTCAAACTAAATACATGAAAGGTCTGTCCATTGCTGATTGGCTCAGATCTAAAAGATTCAGTCCTCGCAATGCTTCCCTTATGTGGAGAGATTTTCTGCAGGTCCTTTCCTGGATGGGTACCCATTTGGCTTGGCAGGTTAGAAGTGGTGAAAGTATCTTGCTGGGGATTGATCTGATCATGGGATCTCATACTCCTTTCACTTTCCTTGAAGAGTTGAGATCGTATCTCAAATATTTAAATATCTGTACTTTATCCCAGGCACATAACTCCCTGTCAAATGCAAAGTTCTATTGGTTTACCGCCTAGGATATCGATCTTGGTGGCTCCTTTAACTCAATTTGGAATGCATTTATTAATGGTTTAACTGGAGCAGGTATTCGTCTTACAAGCAGCCCTAATAAACTTGCATGGATTTACAATAAAAATAACGGCTCCATAACTGCCAGGGACGCCTACGATTGCATAGCTCGTTCCTCCTCGTGCCCGACCACTATTGTTGTTGATATCCATTTGTGGTTTAAGGCCCTTCCACTTAAAATTTTGTGTTTTATTTGGCTAACTCTTCAAAACAGAATTCTTACATGGGAGAACCTACAGAGAAGAGGGTTTTCAGGGCCAGGTATATGTCCTCTTTGCTGCTTAAATGAGGAGACTGTCGAGCACTTATTCTCTTTATGTATGGTCTGGAAAACAGTGGCTGACTTTATCAGTGATTTTTTTAACATCCCAGTATGTATTTATGGGGCTCCTATTGCTGATATGTTAAAAGAATGGTATGATAAGCTTTTAAGGAGCTCGTATCTCTTTCTGCTCCCTTTCAACATGATGTGGATAGTATGGAAAGCACGCAATATGGCTATTTTTGCAGGGAAAAAAAGAAATATATATGGCATCATCCAGCAAATTATTTCTACTATTCAGGCTACCCTTCCTGGGACTGTCACTAAAAAAGGCCGAAGCGGAATTTATGGGAAACCTCCTATCAAGTTTTTCCCCTGTGGTTTTATAGATGGTGCTTCATATAAAATGACTGCTGGTGTTGGCTATTGCATCTTTCTAAATGATTCCCACTACTTGGAGTTTTCGCTGGGGGTCGGATATGGCACTAACACCAAAGCGGAGCTGCTCAGCCTATGGGCACTCTTTCTCTCCTCCCATATGATGGGGATCCCCCTAGCCCACGTGTATGGTGATTCACTAGTAATCATTAATTGGGCTAAGGGATCGACTGCTCTCTCCCCACCTAAACTTGTTCATTGGTGCAGGGAGACAAAAAAGCTAATTTGTAGCTTCCAGGAATTGTCTTTCACACACATATACCGAGAGCACAATAGGATAGATGACCGTCTTTCTAAAAAGGAACTCTCCTTTACTGAAGGCAAAGGCTGTATGATCGAATATATTGAGAATATTTTGGTTTCTCAATACTCTTTTCAGCTTTTATGAGCTTGCTTAAAGGATTTTTTACCCTTCTTATAGCTGTATTTGATACTTTAGCGCTTTTGAGCTTTGCTAGAGGTTTTTTCACCCTACTTACAGCTGTTATTAATTGACAGAGTGTTCTCTTTAGAACGTTGTTCAGAGCCTCTTGGCTTTCGGTTGATGTGAATGAATAGACAGTCTCCATTTTATGATGAGACAGTTTTCTGATGGGATCTTATCTTATCATTGTTGTGTCTTTCCCCCGGATGGAAACTCCGGTGGGATGCCATGTTATGTGCCCTGATGATGGGTCGAATGTATTTGATGCCCTTTGATTCATTTTGGAATAACAAGGACAGGATTTTTTCTTCTTGAAAAAAAAGAAAGCACCGAAGACACAATATTTACTTTTAAAAATAACTACATATGGTGCGCTCTATAAAAGATCCATACCGGTGCATGTGTGTTAATACAAGCATCGATATTGTTTGTTTATGATTCTAATATGCACCAGATAAAATATTGTATAAAAATTAAAATGATGCATCCGAACGTAGGGAGAACCAATGTTGTATAAACACATGTTCAAACCACCAACGGTGTGCACTATAGTTTTTAATGCATCAATATGAAATCCTATTTTAAAAGCTTGATCAGTGTGTTTTATAATAATGAACATATCGTCCAAATGATGCACATTCTGAAAAATAAACTCAGTGCGTACTTATTAAATGCACATGTGGATTATTTGTAATATGTCATTTTGTTTTCGTTTGTGGTTTAATCAGTGCATTTAAGATAATATCATGCATCGTTCCGTTAATTTGTTCCTATTGGAATCATTGTTGTTATTTTTAATTTTGTTTCTGCGGTGTGTTGTTTAACATCGAGCGCACCATGGTAATGGTGCACTATAGTTAAAAGGATTGGACACTCACGCACGATGTGACGTATAAAATTTTAGGGCACATAACTATAGCGGTGAAAGACAAACTTTTCGAATGCATCGCGCAATTTGTTTTTAAAGTATGCGAATTTAAACTAAATTTTAAATTTTAATCCACTAAAAGTTTAAATTAGAAGGTAACGAAGACATTACCTAGAAATTTGTGCATTGGGGAGGCATGATTTCCACGTATCCCAAAAAACAAATGTTCCTACTATTTGGAAAAAATCCATTGCCACACATCGAGCAAGAAATTCAACTATCGGAAGTAGCAAGGTGATTCAAGAAAAGGTGGAAATGGTGGTTAGGAGGTCTACAACATTAAAATATGGTGAAAAACATTTACCATTATGTAATTTTGATTACCCTATTATGGTGCACCCAATACCTTGACGCACTGATGCATTTGGGAGTCCTAACTACACCGATATTTAATATAAAACATAAGAAATTACGACCTGCATTTTTTAATTTAACTCTAACATTGTATGTTGGATTATAAAACCCAACGGTGCGTTCAAATTATATAAATGCGTCGTGAGAGAATAGTAAATTATATTAAAAATTTCCATTGGGTTTTTAAATTTTAACCTAATGTGGTGCTCCCAAGTATGCGATGCACTGGTGCATATGGACGAAAGAAACATGATGTTAAAGAATATAAAAAAAAATCTGTCTAGAAATTATTTTAATTTCACCCTTCATTAGTGCCCATAAGTACAAGATGCACCGATGTTATTGGTACAACTAAATGCACTAGAGTGGGATCCACGAATATAAAAAATGTTTATCGGTTGGTGCTCTAATATAAAGGACACGTCGATGCTTTAGTATATATAAAATGCATCATATTTGTTATCATTTTTTTGAACATATGTTTTCGACAGAGGGTTTTTTTGCTAATCCCATTGTGTTGAGTGTACATACACACTGGTGCATAGCTAGATATCGAACACAATGATTTTTGTTGGAAGTTGAAATATAAAAGAAATATTTTTCTCCATGTTGATGATGATTTTGGAATTATTTCTTTTGTGTAAACAACACACTGTTAAGTTTTCTGTGATTCCATTGCTTAAGTCCTAACTTGATAAGAATTTAATACAGTTTCACAATAACAACATAAAGATGATCACTGAAAGAAACATAATCACAAGGTACACAATAATTTACCTTGGGAAACCCTAAAGGGAAAAAACCCATCAAAAACTTCCTCAATATAGATTACCAGAATATAATGACCAAAGAATAAGGTCTCATAGAGACAAAAACCAAACCCCAAGCATAAGAGCCAAGAGACCAAAGAAACTAGTCCTCCTCTTTCTCTGTCTCTCATTCTTTCTCTCTCTTGCGCAATACAAGTGTGAGTGAGTGTGCATAAATGAGGGAGGGAACCTCCCTATTTATACTAGTTTCCCAACTGACATTTTGGATGACCCTTCCTTTCATAATTGCGGGATCAAGTCCATCAACAACATCTTGGATGATCATTCTTTTCTGAATTACAAGATCAAGTCCACTACTAACATTCTGGACGATCCTTCCTTTCGGAATTACGGGATCAAGTCCACCAACAACATACTAGATAATCCTTCCTTTCGGGATTATGGGATCAAGTATAAGGACAATTAGTCCCAACATCTTGTATGATCCTTCCTTTCAGAATTATGGGATCAATTCCATCAAGATCAACATTTAAGACGATCCTTCCTTTCGGAATTACATGATCAAGTCTAAGGATGATCAATCCCAACTAATATATCTGTTGTGATCAATACACCATAGTATCATCAATACTACCCCCCCCTTTCGAGGGAAGTCCTTACAGATAACACCAATCTTGTCTCGAAAGTGTTCATACTTCACATGAGACAGAGGCTTACTAAACAAATCTGCAACTTACTCATTTGTGCTCGCATATTGGAGCTTTATTGCTCCCTTTTGCACCATGTCACGAGTGCAGAAGTACTAGATTTCTATGTGCTTCATCTTATCATGGAACACAGGGTCCTCTGTCATCTTTATGCAACTTTGGTTATCACATAGAATCATGGTAGCATCCATCTCCAAATCGAACAGATATGACAACAACTTAGAAAGTAGCATGGCTTCAAAACTTGGGGAACAATATGTAATATATTCCGCTTCTCTAGTGTTGAGAGAAACACTAGTCTACAAACTGCTTATCCATGAGATCATTGCTGACCCCAGACTAAAACATCCTCCTAAAGTGCTCTTTCTATTTAAGACACTTCCTTCCCAATCTGAATCTGTATAACCATACGGACTAAAGTCATGATCTCTAGTATAATTGATACCATAGTCTACCATACCTTTCAAGTACCTCATTACATGCTTTGTAGCCACTAGGTGAACATGTTTGGGCTCAGCCGGATACAGACTCAAGGTGTTCACAACAAGGCATATATCTGGTCGGGTATTTGTCAGATACATCAATGAACCAATGATTTGTCTGTATAGTGTCACATCCACTAATTTTGACGATACATTAGCCAACAACTTCAAGTGTGTATCCATGAGTGTGTCCATGTATTTACATTCCAACATGTCAAAAAAATTCAGGATTTCCACTGCATGCTTCTCTTGGTTAAGGAAAATTCCTTCTGGACTATGACATACTTCAAAACCTAGAAAATAATGCATCAATCCAAGGTATTTCATCTCAAATTCTGCAATGAGCTTCTTCTTACACTCTAAGATTTTCTTCTCATTACCTATCATGAATAAATATTCCACATACATCAACGATATGGTAGGTTCATCATCCATAACCTTGAATTCAAGGTTAGGATCATCCTTACTTTTGGTAAAGCCTAAGTTTGTTAGAGAACTATCGATTCTTCCATACCAATATCTTGGAGATTGCTTCAATTCGTTCAAAACCTTATTTAGTTTACAGACATGTGTCCTTCTGTCTTGGAATTCAAAAACCTGTGGCTCTTCTATGTACACTTCTAATAACATCATTTAGGAAGAATTTTGCACATCCATATGGTATAACTTCCATCTTGTCTTGGTTGCTAGTGCCATGATGGTTCTGATAGAAGTGTACCTTGATACAAGAGAAAATTTCTCTTCATGGTCAATTCCTTCCTTCAGAGAGAATCCATGGGCCACAAATATGTTTGTGTACTTCTCAATACTTCCATCATTTGTGTATTTTATCTTGTAGATCCATTTGGAAGATACCACAGTTTTACCTTTTGGTTTGTGAACTACTTCCCACACCTCATTCTTCATTATGGATTTGTATTCTTATGGCATGGATTCTACCCATTTTTTGTTTTAAACACTTACTTCAAAACAAGTAGGTTCATTGTCTACAAGATCACACATAAAATCCACATAACTAAGAAATGATTTTGGCTTCTTGCTCTGTCTTGTGGAGCCTATGGAGCACCATACCTTTCTACTTCTTGAATAATCTCACGAGCCCAAGATGGATTTCTTTTGTGGGATATATTTGTGTGGAGAGGTTCTTGGGGCTCCAATATATCATCTTCTTCCAGAGTCTCATTATCAGGAATAGGTGCAACTTTTTTCATCGGTTATGCAGCTCTGGGAGCTACTGCTTTTTCTTATGTTTCTTCAAGTTTGCACTTTCTTGACCTCTAGAGAGTTGTGTCTTCATCAAAGTTTATATCCTTTACATATTCCTTCATGATCAATCTTTAGGTCTAGTAGACTTGTGAATACCTTTCTCAGATGTGGTAGGGATATGTATTTTATGTTAGCAAGCCTTCTATGCCATAGTTCACATGGACTTATAGTATCATGAATCAAGTTTGCTTCTGAGTGACCTTTCAGTTTATACAGGCCACCCTCTTTTGTCCCAATGACAGATACATATTCTGGAGAACATAGTCTTCAACTTATTCTTCTTCTAACTTTTTGAGAGGTTCTTCTTCTCTTTGGATAAGTTAGCATGATGTATTTTGTTATTATTCCTCGTATTCTCTTCATTATTTGTTGGACAATTATGGCAATGTGTTATATCTTATCAAAATGGTAGCACTGATAAGAGGAGAAATATTTCTGCTTGTAATCTCCCTTTTTATTCTTTTGAAACTTCTTAGGAGGATAAGACCCCTTATGAGTTTCCTTCTTAAAATGATGTTTTCACTTTCTTCTTCTGGTATGAGTATCCAGACCATAGTCATCATATCTAAGTAGTGCTTCTCTGTTAGCTACTATAGCTTCCTCTTGAGCACATTTTTCCCATAGGACATCAAATTTTAGGCTTTCCTTCCTTGCACAGATTGTCTAGATGAAGGATTCTCATGGTCTAGTAAGATCATTAAGAGCGATCATTACTAGTTCAATTTAATCCATATTGTCTTCAATTTATTCTAGTTAATCTTTGAATTGAGAGACCCTTGTAAAGTGTTCATTGATATATTCACCTTTTCTCATCTTTGTACTTTGAGTTGGGCTCTCAAGTTCATATTTTGGTTGATGTTTCTTCCTTCATACATTCCTGATAAGGCATCAAACACCTCCTTAGGTGTATCCTTGGAGGATACTTGAGGCATCAAGTAATCCTTGATAGAATCTGCTATGATCCTCTTGGCTCTAATCGTGTCTTTATTGTACTTTTCCTTTGGTTCATCTTCTTCGAGCTCCAGCACAAATTCCTTGATAAAATTTGCAAGATCATTCTCTTCTAGAATGATTCCTATTCTCTATTTCCAAGCACGGAATTTGTCTATGCCTTCCAACTTGTCATCAAGCTTAGTACTTGGAGAAATCTTGTCTCGAAGAACAGAAAATGAAAAAATTTTGAAATTTCTCAAAAATAAAAACTGTACTCACCAAAATATGCACTTGACTGAGGTGAGTATGCTTGTATAGTCAGTTTCTGAATAATCCAAATACTAACCCTTGAAACTAGGTTTGCAAGATTATGGACTGTAGTTTCTGGTTCTATTTTTGATATTTTGTTTTTTTGGTTTTATGGTTCCAATCCAAACTAGGACTTAACTTTCCGGAGGATATTCCCACAGAAAAAATTCAATCTTGGTGCCAAAATATGCACCTAGGAGGGGAACAATCCCCTTTGTCACTTGCACTCAAAAAATCCACTTTAGTAGAAAACCCTAATTTTCTTATCCAAAGAATGAGAGATAGATTTAACTCATGAAAGATGCTCTTTTAAGGATAGCTTTGATACCATGTTAAGTTTTCTATGCTTCCATAGCTTAAGTCCTAACTTGATAAGCATTTAATAACCCTAAAGGGAAAAACCCAGCAAAAAATTCCTCAATATAGATTACCTGAATGCAATGACAAAAGAACAAGGTCTCATAGAGAGAGATACCAAACCCCAAGCATAAGAGCCATGACACCAAAGACACTAGTCCTACTCCTTCTTTGTCTTTCCTTCTCTCTCTCTCTCTTGTGCAATAGAAGCATGAGTGAGTATATATAAATGAGGGAGGGCGCCTCCCTATTTATACTAGTTTCCCAATTGACATTTTCCCTAACTCGGCCGACCTGTCTAACTCATAGGGTCGACCTGTCTAACTAACAGGACTGACCTACCAAGGAGAACTCACAATAATAATTGTATTATTATTTTCTAGGTGTTATTGACCCGACTTAGAATGGATGGTTTTCCACATGAATTTTACATTACCTTTTACATCAGTGACATCTCTCGAAGGAGGAATAATAACAATGTAAAGTACAAGTAGAATATTCTTTGAAGATACATTACTTCAACACACACTAGTGCGTTTAACATCGAGGCACACTGATGTGTTTATTATGTTTAAGAAATTGAACAAAAAAATATGCTAAAGCCTCTTCCCACTCGCCTCCATTAAATACCTCTGATATAAATGGATATTTGGGATCATTTTATAAGAGTTTATGCAAAAGCATCCATTGGAAGGTATTTTCCTTGTAGTGTATGTAAAATATATTAAGTTTTTCTCTTCCATATAAAGAAGGAATCCTTCATTTAAAGCCACCTCCTTACTTCTTAGAAGCAAAAACAACTTATGATAACTTCAATTATAATAAAAACTCCTTATTTCTTATTGAGAAAACCTATTTCTATAAAATATATTAAGCTTTTTTCTTCCCTAGAAATATGTGATCCTTCATCAAAGGAACCTCCTTACTTCTTAGAAGCGAGAATAATTTATGATAACTTCAATGACAATAAATCCTCCTTATTTCTTAGAAGCAAGAACAACTTATGATAACTTCAACAATAATATAATGCACCTCCTTACTTCTTAGAAGCGAGAACAACTTATGATAACTTCAATGATAATAAAACCTCCTTATTTCTTAGAAGCAAGAACAACTTAGGATAACTTCAACAATAATAAAGCCACATAGTAGCTAGAAAAACAAGAGGGTTATACATGCATACATAATATGAGTATTTAATATTTACTATATTATTTGTTGTCCTCTGGGATTAATTAATGGAGCTTCCTATCACTTGGACTTTAATCAAATCACTCTCCATTGCATTAACTTAACTTGAATTTGGATGCACGATGGATTTGAAAGGCCCCAAGGATCCTTGCATAATGCATTTGGGATTTTTTCCATGAAGATAATCCTTGGCACAACCATCCCATCCCTATGAGGAACATTTGTTTCTTGTGCATGGATCTCCATATATGTCTATGGTAAATTGAATGGATCAAACAAAAAGTGGAAACAAACGATGCCAAAGTTGCCTAGATATAGGATCTCATGAATACCCTTTGGGAGATAGCCTCCTAGCCTCAAGGAAACACTTTGATAAAGGTACAAAAATGAGGTTGAATTTTATGTCTAGTACAAAACAACCCATGTTACCTTTATCCAACATCCAACAACATGTGTAGTACATTGAGTAGTGAAATCGCATAAAGGGGTCTCTGGTCCCATAAACAAAGGCAACTAATATGTCATTCATCCAATGCATATAAAATACAATAAATAGTGAGAAACGCCATATCCTCAAACTTTTATTCATATCAAAACAGCATGCATCAACAACCTCAACACTCAAATAGAAAGCCAAAATAAGTAGTCTATCATGTACCACTACAATGTCCCTTAGAGAGACAAAACATGGACTATAATAAACAACCATTAATAACCTATTTTGCACCACAGTTATCAATTTCGGTTGAATTAACCTAAACAATACAAAAATTTGGAAATTTGATTCGATTTGAAAATGATTTTGTATAATCCAATTTTTTTGACACATGTGGTGCAATATTTCCCAAAAATATTATTGTGGAGATCAACCACAAGGTCTTCACTCAATAAAACTATGTCATAGTGCTTTCATTCATATGATATTAAAAAATAACCCTAATTTCACTAATAATATAATTTATTGTTTAAGTTTCTTTTAACTATATAAAAAAATGGTATTTACATCAAACATGTAAATTTATAATTATGTTGCTTGATTTATATATTTTATAAAAGAAATTATAAAATCTTCCTACAATTTATAGAATTTTTAATATTTTTAAGAAGTATTCTAGAATTGAATGCTTTTTCATATCATATAAATTTGAATTTGAAACAAAATAAAATTCTAAAACTTAACACCTATGTTTTCCGATTCGAAATTCTAAAACGTTATAACTATGATTTGCACCACTACAACGTAATAGAACAATGTCTTTAAGAAAAAATTGTTAAATCTCAAAATAACTTTAAATATATATTCTCCGATTGGAAATCGTGAAACTTAATAACTATCTTTTGCAGCACTTCAATGCAATAAAATAATGTCTTAACAAAATAAAAAATAAAAAATAACCCCCTGCTCGAAAAAATTAAAATGAAACAAGTGGAATAAGCAACAAAGTTGCTTAGTACCTGCCTCCTAAGAAGAGATTGAAAATATATAGCAATAGGATATTTTTGCTATAAAAATATATGATAAAACAAATATAATTACAATTTGAAAGAAATTAAAACAAAAATGAATTAAAAAATGTCCATTTAAATATTATATAGGTTATTGCAATGTAGCATAAAACAAGCATATTCAAGCTTCCTTACATACTTCTAGTAATATTCTTGACTTATCTTATAAAAATAAGCAAGTTTCTTTATAGACTAGCATAAATAGGAAATGAGAAATAATAGCTTATAAGACTATAAATTAATATCATTGTTGTGAGAATAGTTTATCCTACCC
>LPNX010137071.1:246385-298795 GCA_001517045.1 Pseudotsuga menziesii
ATAGCAAGGAAATCCTGCACGAATGGGACTTCTCATTGATTCGAAACTTCAAAGTGTCTATAGCTATATAACTGCACTGCTCAGTGTATTTTGAATATGTCTTTAGCACGATTGAAGTGGAGTAATATTTGCGAAGGAGGTCAGGCGCAGGAAATTTCAGAGAGAATAGAATAGAATAGAATGGAAGGAGGGCAGGAAGGTCCAACTCATATACTGATGGGCGTGAACCAGTCCTCTCTGAAGGGGTACCCTCATCCTTCCATCAGCAGCAAAAATGCATTCGATTGGACCATCAAGAAACTCATCCGAAGCAGAGACAACCAAGACTTCAAGCTGCAAATTCTGCATGTACAAATCCCTGATGAACGCGTGGCAATGGCGGTGGCAATGGGATGGGATATAAATTTTATTTTTTTAATTTTATATTATGATGTCATCTTGCCACATGTCGACTGAAATCCAGATACCAAACTCCAATGTTGACATCATCACCTATCAACCAATCAGCTGCTTAGAAAAATATATTTTTAACAAAATTAAAAAAAATATTTTGCAAACGCCAAAGTATCACTTAGGAAAACAGGTTTGATTTTTTAAAGAGGCGTCAAAAAACACCAGCTAATGCCCAAAGTCAACGGGGTTTGAAATCGAACGATTGCAATATACCAGCCGGAGGCAGGTATAAAAAAGCTATATCGATCTCTACGTCTTATTATGCCCTTGATGGGAGAGAATGTAGTTTTCAAAAAATTAGTATTAGTTGATATGTGACATTAACCTAGATATAGATAGTAAAAACAATTTTACTTGGAATTATTTGCACAAAAAGATAGCAAGAATATAGAAGAAATATTGGATAGAATACTAGAGGAAAATCACTTCAATGGGAAGTTTTCCACTATGATATTATTCATTAATATGAGTACAATATATAGGCATTATTATTACATGCAATACCTTGGGAAAATACCATGGGATACCAATTACCATAGGTCTAACAAACCATATGTGTAGCTCACATTAATGTTGATCTTGACGAATTTCCCCAATCTATGGCATTGTGCCAAGTGCAACTCCATGTAGTGGCCATAATGAGATTAAATGAACCTATATGGACCATGAGTGGTTAGGATAGTCAAGAAATGTGAAAGGAACCATCGTGAGGGTGTTAGAGGTGGTTTAGTGGCATGGTTTTGGACCATTAATGAGAAAATTGACCAAATCGTTAAGAGGGCGCACCCAGTCTCCTTAAAATATGGAAATGCAATAACTACCCAATAAATGTAGCATAAAGGAGCGCATTGACTCCATAGAACAAGGAAAAGAGTGGGTAAGTGGAAAAACAATCTTTTGTGGCATAACCACTAGTCTAAGTGGGTCAAATGTGGACAAACTCTTGGTGCAAGACACTAGACTAGGAACTAGAACCATTTTCACATGGAACAACTTACGCTAAACACTTGGAACCTTTTGCAAATATTATTAACCAATGTCTAGATGGGAAATATGTTCCAACACCCCCCCTTAAGACAAAATTTTTGTGAGTAATTATTAAGGGCTCAAGCAACAAAGGCTTATGGTCACCCTTTACATTATTGATCCATATGAATTGAGGAAAGAGGAAAAACCACATGGGGAAAATCCTCCCTAAAAAATGGACATGAAAGAGAAACCAAAGCTGTATACACTCCAAACTAAACAAATATGTCTAGAGAAATTTGAGAAGAAGTAGATCATGCTCCCAAAACATGTGCTTGATTTCTTCAACAATGGAAGCAAGCAAATCTGGAAGCGATTTGAACTTGCATACTGAACCACCCAGGGTGAGAACAAATCCAAATGCATGAAGAAACACTTGAAACTTTAGGTTCGAACCACAATAGGTGAGATCATCTGTGCAACTCTAAAAATCGGTGCTAGCAATCAAATAGGAGTACATAAGAAGCATGGATCCAAGGAGAGAGAATGCTACAACTCCAAGCTTTGATCCTTCTTCTAAAACATAAGGGATCACTCTTTCACACACTAGCATCGTCAATAGAAGAATCATGGAAGAACAATGATGACAGATGGAAGATTTTCTCTTCAACGGTATTGATGGAAACAACTCGTATGTTATCTTCATGAAAAATAAGTTCATGGAAAACAGAGGAAGCCACAGAGGAAGAAAGTTGAACTGGACCATTTGTTGAATCTTCTACCATTTCTTCATGTACCTATGAATAACACTCTTTTAAATTCCTTACTTCGACAACATGATTGAGAAAGGAAAAAAGGTGAAACCAAATGACCAAAGGTGATAACTAGAAGCAACAATGGAAATTGTTTTGCATCAAACTAGCTCTAATACCATGTAAGATTTTGGAATGCACAATATCACAACAGAAGTTTCAAGCCATGTGACATTCCATCCTAGATCTAGATAGCAAAAACAATCTCACTTAGAATTATTTGCACAAATAGATAGCAAGAATAGAGAAGAAATATTGGATAGAACACTAGAGGAAAATCATTCCAATGGGAAATTTTTTACTCTGATATTATTCACTAACATGAGTACAATATATAGGCATTATTACATGCGATACTTTGGGAAACTATCATGGGATACCAAATACCATGGGTCCAACAAACCATATGAGTAGCTCACATTAATGATGGCTTATCTTGATTAATTCCCCCAATCTATGACAATGTGCCAAGTGCAACTCCAAGTAGTGGCCATAATGAGGTTGAATGAACCTAGATGTACCATGAAGTGGATAGGATAGTCAACAAGTGTTAAATATATTAGCAAAATAAAAAATCTCAAAATAACCCCCTCCTCGAAAAAAATAAAATGAAAAAATCTATATCGATCTCTACCATCCTATTATGTCCTCGACGGGGGACAATATAGTTTACATGAAGGTAGTAGTAGTTGATATCGGTGGTGTAAGATTTTGGAATGTACAACATCACAACAAAAGTTGTGATTCATGTGACGTTCCAACCTATATCTAGATAGCAAAAACAATCTTACTTAGAATTATTTGCACAAAGAGATAACAAGAATAGAGAATAAATATTGGATAGAACACTAAACGAAAATCACTCCATTGGGAGGTTTTCCACTCTTATATTATTCATTAACATGAGTACAATATATAGAAATTATTACATGAAATACCTTGGGAAAATACCATGGGATACCAATCACCATAGGTCCAACAAACCATATGAGTAGCTCACATTAATGTTGGCTTATCTTGACTAATTCCCCCAATCTATGACACTGTGCTAAGTGAAACTCCAAGTAGTGGCCATAATGAGGTGAAATGAACCTATATGGACCATGAAGTGGTTAGGATAGTAAAGAAGTGTGAAAGAAACCATCATGAGGGTTATCGAGGTGGTTTAGTGGCTTGGTTTTGGACCATTAATGAGCAAATTGACCAAATCCTTAAGAGGGCGCACCCAAACTCCTTAAAATAGGGAAATGCAATAACTACCCCATAAATGTAGAATATAGGGGTGCATTGACTCCATAGAACAAGGAAAAGAGTGGGTAAGTGGAAAAAAAATCTTTTATGGCATAACCATTAGTCTAAGTGGGTCAAATGTGGACAAACTCTTGGTCCAAGACACTAGACTACGAACTATAACCATTTTCACATGGAACAACTTACAATAAACACTTGAAACCTTTTGCAAAGATTATTAACCAAGGTCTAGATAGGAATAATGTTCCAACATCCCCCTTAAGACAAAATGTTTGTGAGCAATTATTGAGGGCCCAAACAACAAAGGCTTATGGTCACCCTCCACATTATTGATCCATATGAACCGAGGAAAGAGGCAAAACCACATGGGGAAAAAACTTCCTAAAAAATGGACATGAAAGAGAAACCAAAACTGTATACACTCCAAGCTAAACGAATATGTTTAGAGGAATCTTCTTCTTGAGAAGAAGTGGATCATGCTCCCAAAACATGTGCTTGATTTCTTCAACAATGGAAGCAAGAAAATATGGAAGCCATTTGAAATTGCATACTGAACCAACCAGGGTGAGCACAAACACAAATGCATGAAGAAACACTTGAAACTTTAGCTTCAAACCACAATAGGTGAGATCATCTCCAAGCGAATGCAGGTGTCCTCCATCTTCTATGCAACTCTGAAAATCAGTGCTAGCAATCAATTAGGAATACATAAGAAACATGTATCCAAGGAGAGATAATGCTACAACTCCAAGCTTTGATCCTTCTTCTAAAATATCCAGGGGATCACTCTTTCACACACTAGCATAGTCAATAGAATAATCATGGAAGAAAAATGATGAGAGATGGAAGATCTTCTCTTCAACGGTATTGATGGAAACAACTCGTATGTTATCTTCATGAAAAATAACTTCATGGAAAACAGAGGAAGCCACGGAGGAAGAAAGTTGAACTGGACCATTTGTCGAATCTTCTACCATTTCTTCATGTGCCTACAAATAACACTCTTTTAAATCCCTTACTTATATAGCATGCTTGAGAAAGGCCAAAGGGTGAAACCAAATGACCAAAGGTAATAACTGGAAGCAACAATGGAAATTTTTTTGCATCAGACTAGCTCTAATACCATGTAATATTTTGGAATGCACAACATCACAACAAAAGTTCTGAGTCATGTGACATTCCATCCTAGATCTAGATAGCAAAAACAATCTCACTTAGAATTATTTCCACAAAGATTTAGCAATAATAGAGAAGAAATATTGGATAGAACACTAGAGGAAAATCATTCCAATGGGGAAATTTTCCACTCTGATATTATTCATTAACATGAGTACAATATATAGGAATTATTACATGCAATACCTTGGGAAAATACCATGGGTCCAACAAACCATATGAGTAGCTGACATTAATGATGGGTTATCTTGACTAATTCCCTCAATCTATGACAGTGTTCCAAGTGCAACTCCAAGTAGTGGCCATAATGAGGTGAAATGAACCTAGATAGACCATGAAGTGGTTAAGATAGTCAACAAGTGTGAAAGGAACCATCATGAGGGTGCTAGAGGTGCTTTAGTGGCTTAATTTTGGACCATTAATGAAAAAATTGACCAAATTCTCAAGAGGGCACACTCGGTATCCTCAAAACAAGGAAATGCAATAACTACCCCATAAATGTAGCATAGAGGGGTGCATTGACTCCATAGAACAAGGAAAAGAGTGGGTAAGTGGACAAACAAGATTTTATGGCATAACTGTTAGATTTTTAATGGTTATACTAGATCTAAAAACATTTAGCATAATAACATCATAACCATAAGCAAAGGATCACTGAAAGAAAGACAAATATAGCAACACAAGAGAACACAAAGATTTTCCTTGGGGAAACCACAAGGGAGAAAACCTTGCAGAAATTCCTCAATATAGAATTCGACCAAGACAATGTAAAACCCAAACAACTGTTTCTTACTCCTTTCTAGTGCACCGGTTCTTCTCTCTCTTGCAAAACTGCTTGAGTGAGTGAGTACAAATGAAGGGGAGCGCCTCCCTATTTATATTCTTCTATTGAATTGACCTCTAACTTGGTGGGGCCGACTTCACTAGTTGTCAGGGCCGAATTGTCCAACTGGACATTACAAATAGCATTTATTATATTGACACTTGGGTACTAATGACCCGACTTACAATAGGAGGTTCACATTGCATCCTTCAACGACTCTAACAAGACCATACTCATCTCCAATAGGAGGAATACAATTCGACTAGAATATCTTCTGAAGTTACATTATTTTAACACTCCCTCTTAACAAGGAAGGTATTCGACTGTAGTAGCACCCACTACTATTACAACTGTACAACTGACTGGTGAATCTCTATATGTCAAAGGAAGTTTTGGAACATCATCATGCATCTTCATAATCAATCTCAACTGGATCAGCTTTTGGCATCTCAGTATGTAAATACTGAATCATCTTTTGTGCATGCTGAATCATCTTCTATCAGTATCTAAATACTGAATCATCTTCTAAATCATCTTCTGTAGTATCAGTATGTGGATAATGAATTATCTGAATCATCTTCTGGATCATCTTCTGTAGCATCAGTATGTGAATACTGAATCATCTTCTATTACGTTAGTATATGAATACCGAATCATCTTCTGAATATTGAACCTTCTTTTGTAACATCAATAAGTGAATATTGAATCATATTCTTCCACATCAGTATGTGAATATTGAATCATCTTCTGAACCTTCTTTTGTAACATCAGCACTGAATCTTCTTATGCCACATCAGTATGTGAATACTAAATATTCTTCTTGAATACTGAATCATCTTCTGAACCTTCTCTTGTAAAACCAGTATGTGAATACTGAATCTTCTTCTGAATCATCTACTTTCCAGCATCAGTGTGTAAACATTGAACCATCATCTGTAACATCATCATATGAACCATCATCATCTGCATCTTTAGTATGTGAATACTGAACTATCATCATCTGTATCTCTAGAATGTGAATACTGAAAGCATCATCATCTGTATCATAAGTATTATCATCTACATCTTTAGTATGGGAATACTGAAACATCATCATCTGTATGTTCAGTATATAAATACTGAATCACCATCATCTACATCTTCAGTATGTAACTACTAAAACTTCATATGTATCTTCAGTATGGGAATACTGAAACATTATCGTCTGTATATTCAATATAGAAATATTGAATCACCATCATCTGCATCTTCAGTATGTAAATATTGAAGCATCATCTGTATCTTCAGTATGGGAATACTGAAACATCATCATTTGTATCTTCAGTATAGAAATATTGAAACATCGTCATCTGCATCAATAGTATATGAATATTGAAACAATCAACAATATCATTAGCATGTTAATGATAAAAACCAAATCATCTATAGTGCTAGATCATCATATGCATTACCAGCATACAGATGCTAGGACAACATCATCACCATCAACATAAAAATGTTGAAACAACCTCATCATCATCAACACAAAGTGTTGTGACTTCAACCATATCAACATTATCAACATCATCAACATCATCATACAAATGTTGAAGTAGCATCATCATTAATACCAGTATAGAAATACTAAAACTATGTTATCAACATCAGTATAAAACTACTGAACTTGCTACATCAGTAGAGGAATACTGAGGCTATCAATCATCTCATCAATCAACAATTATCAGTATGAGAATACTGAACCTGCTACATCAGTATAATAATACTGAAATTATCAATCAATCAACAATCATCAATATGAGAATACTGAACTTGCTACATCAGTATAGGAATATTGAAACTATATCAGCAATCATCTTATCAATCATCAGTGTGATAACACTGAGAACATATCAACAATAATCTTAAGAATAACCAATCATCAGTGTATCAACACTAAAACTATCTCAATCAAACATCTCAACAATCAACCATCATCAATGTGATAACACTGAAACAATCATCTCAACAATCAATGTAACAACACTAAAACTATCAACTATCAGTATAACAATACTGAAGCAACCATCACAACAATCATCAGTATAACAATACTGAAGCACACATCTCAACAATCATCAGTATAGCAATACTTAATCAACCATCGCAACAATAGCATATCAATGTTGAACCAAACATCTCAACAACCATCGGTATAACAATACTGAACTACACATATGAGCATATCAATGTTGAACCAATCATCTCAGCATCCATCAGTATAACAATACTGAGTTAAACAGTCATCAGTATAATAACACTGAACTACACATCTTAACAATCAGCCTATCAATGTTGAATTGATCATTTTAACAGCCATCAGTATAACAATACTGAGCTAAACAGCCATCAGTATAAAAAATACTGAGCTAAACAGTCATCAGTATAAAAATACTGAACTACACATCTCAAAAGTATAGAAATACTATAATAACCATCCTGCTCTCTAACTATCTCGGAGCAACATCACGGTGAGTTCTCTCATAGATCCACCTGGGCATTTTGTCTAGCTTACTAACTCTTTTGAGTCAAAAAGCCTAGTTAAACATATGGATCTTCCTGGGGACCAACAAGCCTTGTCTTGGCTTACAAACCCACTTGGGTTAAACTGATCTAGCTAGACATACTAATCCCCCTAGGATCAACAAGCCTCATCTGACTAACCCTTTCGGGCCAAACTGTCCTCGCCAGACTTACCCTACTCTAGACTGAGCTACTCATCACTTCATCCTTCTTCCATCTACCACGACTCCCTCTTTCAAGAGAGGTCCTTTCATACTACACCAAGCATGTCTCGAAAGTATTCAAACTTTGCATGAGCCAAAGGCTTAGTCAACACATCTGCCACTTATTCCTTTGTAGGAACATATTTGAGCTTTACAACTCCTTTCTGCAACTTGTTCTTTAAACATTCTCTTTGTGTACATTTGCAACTGCATCGTTCTTCTCTTGTACATCCACAACGGTATCGTACATTCACAACTTGCATCATTATTATTTTGTGCATCTATAACTGCATCGTTCTTCTCTTGTACATCTGCAATGGTATCGTACATTCACAACTTGTACCATTCTTCTTCTGTGGGTGATTGCATACAATCCTTCCTACAAATTAAATACAATTGTATGATTAGAAACATTTCGTAACATGTGACATACATAAATATATATGTCATATAGTCATGCAACTATTTCTTAATGAAACAAACATCTATATGCAGTAGCTTTCTATATGTCTTCCATCTTTCCAAGACATTATTTCATAAGTAGCAATTGAATATTATGCAACAACATAAGCCACTTACCCATCACCTGCATATTAGTAGTATACTACAAATATTCTAATATGCATAATACATTTCCTAAATCTAGAAGCATATCTATGTACACATCTTGAACAACTAGATATATAGGAAATGACAATTCAAATACTTATCTTTGATTCTTTGGTAGACTCCATCTTGATCTTTGTCTTCTTGAACTGTTGGAGTCTTGCCAAATGTGTTCAACTTCATCGTCTAATTCTAAGGACCTGTTCCTATCTTTCTCATGATTGGAAATACTAAACAAGTCTTCTTACACCACAGATCACATAGGACTGTGCATGTGTGTCCTACCAGTGCGCCCCTTCTTATCCAATGATGGAATGAATAAGGTTATAATCTTCATCTTCATCGGTATAATTCTTATGGATTATATTCCTCATTACTTGAGGAATCTTTACTTGCTTACATCTTAACTACAATATATTCATCCTTGGTTGCATTGAGAGAAACACTCTGCTTTCAACAATATGTTGGAGTACATAGTACTTCCAACTCAATCAACGTCATCATACCTTTGCAATGCCCTTTAGGTACCACACCATTTTCTCTACATCTTTTACTTGGATAAGTAAAATTTCTTCTAGATTTCATCATGCTTCTAAACTCAAGAATCATGTCAAGATTCTCGAACTTTGAGATTTACCGTAGTCACTCCCTCTTAGGTGGAGCACCATCCTCCCTTTGCATCTGCATTAGGACACTGAGGTGACAGGTAGTCTCCTCTATTGTTAGTCTTCTTTGTATCCATCTATGTCACTTGTCGAGGACACTAGATATCAGGATCCTTTATAGGATTCTATCTCCAACCTTGTAGTAAATGTTGGGATCTCCATCACTCTAGTTGATCCTCAAGCTTCTCATATGACTACATGTGTTATCTCATGGCTGCCTATTGAGCTTGTACAAATCCTTTTGTGCATAGGTGGTTCTCTGTAGAGAGTCTCAAACCATATAGGTTGTTTGATTTGTTCTTCTACTTTGAT
Source organism: Pseudotsuga menziesii (assembly GCA_001517045.1). NCBI lineage: Eukaryota > Viridiplantae > Streptophyta > Pinopsida > Pinales > Pinaceae > Pseudotsuga > Pseudotsuga menziesii. The sequence continues at coordinate 256,212 of LPNX010137071.1, forward strand.
TACACCAATTTTCTAGTGTAATATCCACTACTAAAGAGGTGTGTCTAGTTCCTAGATCAGTGTCTTGCCATAATCGACTCTCTCTATTGATAGAAACCATGAAATTTACTTCGTATCTTTTGATACTTCGATCGACAGTATACTCGATCTTGTATATCTTCTTGGAAGACTTCATAAAACTTCCCTTCATGTCTTGAGCTCATATCCAAACATCATTCTGTATGATCAACTGGTACTTCTAGAACATATCATCCTTCCGTTATTCATTCTTGGGACATTCTTTTGCAAAGTGTCCTTTCACATCACAACTGAACTATTGAGTTGTTAGATGTCCTTCTATTCTTAATTCTTGTTCTTTCTCTTCTTCAAGAAATCGTGCATTTCCTCATATGTCATCTTCCTACTAGAACAATTCTCTTGACTGAATTTGGAAGACCATTATGCTTCTACTTCTTTGACATTGTCTTCAACAGATTCTAATTTCTCCTTGAGATGAGATCTTCTTTTGAAGTAGTCATTGAATGTTTTTTGACATTACACCTTCACATTCTTGAGTTGAGTTCTCAAGGTCATTTTCGTACATGTTGGTCATTTCATCGGATATATCCTTAGGATTCTTCAAGGATGATACATGTGAGATCCAATGGAGCTGGAAATACTCATCTTTGTCTGGATCTGCAACTCTTTCTTTGACATAGTTCTTCATGCTTCTTCAAGTATGGTAAGCACTTGTATAATTCCATGCTTAGAAGTTCTTGACTCTTTCAAGCTTTCCCTCAAGCTTGGTACTGTTTTTCATTATGATAAAAATGAGAACCTCAAATGGAAATAGAGAGGATGAAACTTACCAGTGAGAATGCTTCAACTTGATGTTTGCTTGAAGGATATTTTGAAAGACTGCTTCTGGTGGACCTAGGATTTGATAGAGAAACCCTAATTTTTCATCTTAGGTATCTTTCATATCTTATTGGATAGAAAGATGCGCCTCCTCAAGGCAAGCTGAGCAGTATACTTATTTTCCCAAAACTGTGGATAGAACTGCAAAATATTTGATGCCCTAGTTTTCTCTGGCAGCAGTGTTAGGTCAAAAAATGAAAGTTCATAGAATGAGAAACTTCTTAAATAGAGATATGCACCTTCCTAGGACGAATTTTATGATCCTCCTTCTTCAACTGATTGGTGGAGGGAAGTGCCCGGAAAAGGAAACCCTAGTTTTTCTCCGGTTTCTTCTACAAAAAAGATTGATGTTGTTTCTTTGATATCTCCAAAAGTACTGCTCCTATGTGTCTGAAAATTTGCACTAAGGTAGCCCCTCTTGTCCTCTTTCCACCACCATAGGTTAGATAAGAATTTGTTTCACCAATTGGGACTTATACGAACTTTCCCAAGGTGACTTATTTCAGGATTGTTCAACATAGCGAACTTGTACAGACTTCGCGTGTCACTCGTTCACCTTCGGGGTCTGAAATTTTTACCACAAAAACTAGAGTTCGTGACCTTTCTGTAACAGCTTACAAAGTCTCATTTGGACCTTCCTAGCCTGAGATATAGCAATTCTCCCTAGGTCACCTGTCTAAGGTTGAAATCTGGGAGACGTTGGAACCTTGAGTTGGAGGAATCATATCTCCTAAATTATAGCGAATTTGAGGCTAAAACTTGTATATAGGGTACATAAAGAATATATGTTTGTCTTTTAAAAGTTTCGTCTCCTGAGGATTCTCCAATATCGAGATATGGTGAAAGTACCAAAATTACTAGTTTTGGTCTTTTAGGGTTTTCAAGCTTGAAACCCTAATCTTCACTAGTTTTAGCTGTAGCACTGTTTCAACTGCACAAAGACTTCTTTCAGGGTAGCTCTGATACCATGTTATATTTTTAATGGTTATACCATATCTAAAAACATTTATCATAATAACATCATAACCATAAGCAAAGGATCACTGAAAGAAAGACAAATGCAGCAACACAAGGGAACACAAGAGAACATAAAGATTTTCCTTGGGGAAACCACAAGGGAGAAAACCCCGCAAAAATTCCTTAGTACAGAATTCAACTAAGACAATGTAAAACCCAAACAACTGCTTCTTACTCCTTTCTAGCACACCAGGTCTTCTCTCTCTTGCAAAACTGCTTGAGTGAGTGATTACAAATGAAGGGGAGCGCCTCCCTATTTATATTCTTCTGTTGACTTGACCTCTAACTTGGTGGGGCCGACTTCACTAGCTGTCAGGGATGACTTATCCAACTAGACATTACAAATAGCATTTATTATATTGACACTTGGGTACTAATGACCCGACTTACAATAGGAGGTTTACATTGCATCCTTCAATGACTCTAACAAGACCAAACTCATCTCCAATAGGAGGAATACAATTCGACTAGAATATCTTCCGAAGTTACATTATTTTAACAATAACCACTAGTCTAAGTGGGTCAAATGCAGACAAAATATTGGTCCAAGACACTAGTCTATGAACTAGAACCATTTTCACATGGAACAACTTACACTAAACTCTTGGAACCTTATGCAAAGATTATTAACCAAGCTCTAGATGGGAAATATGTTCCAACAGGTGGGAGTGATTTTTTTTTGTATTTCTGAAGTCTAGGCTATGTATGTAATTTTTGTATTATTTTATTAACCATTTTTCATAAATTAGATTGGTTCTTATGGATGATCTCAGCCTTGTAGAATAGTGCCCGGGACGTGGTGGCGGACTGAGATCATCGTGCATTTATTATTTTAGTTTGAGTTTGAGTTTTATAATGGGAATTGGGAAGATTGAAATGCATAGAAAGGTTTATCTCTCGCTCAACTACTCAAAGATAATATATGTCAGAAGTACTGACAAGGTTGTGAGATAAGAGCTTGGAGTAAAATTTCAATCACAGCTCATCGCATTGAGTGTATGGCTCTGGTGAGACATTGAATTTGTGCATTCTTTTAGTCCCACATGAGTTGATCCTTTTTATTGCACAGTCAACACCATGTTGCAACAACTTTAAGTGAAGTCATGCTAGCGGGTGGTGTTGATAAAAAATGTAAACAATAATCTTATTCAAATACCTAATCTCTAAAATTCACACTCATGTAATGAATACTTGTATTACCAATTGAATCAACGGCCTGCATAAAGTTTCAAAGGTTAACATTTCAACCAACTGTAGCAGGCATCTTGTGGCTATAAATATTTATGTTCCCTATTGGAGTGTACCGTTACCATTATTCATTCCTTTGTGTGTTTCACGGTTGTGAATTGTGGTGTTGAGAACACAACTATTTCAACGGAATCTGCTTCAGGATGGCCTTACCAAGATGCCTCCCAAGGGGTGAGATAAGATATATCTTTGATATATGAGATTTGTCTTTGAGTTTATCAGTTGCTTTGGAATAGATTTCACTTCATAAATGGTGTTTAATGGGCATATGGAACGGTTGGAATAACTACGGTTGCAACATTACTGAGAATGTTATAAGAGAAACATGTATTGCAATCTTTGCTTTTCTTGATTTTGAGCTATTGATTTTTTTAGAAACATAGTACCTCACTGACCAGTATTTAATGAAATGTTGTATATATTTACAGATGATGCATCGGTCTCTATCGGTTATGTTACTGATGGAGGACAATATTATTTCACGAAGGTGTTGTTAGTTTTTCAGTAAGAGGCAAAAAATTTCTTGTTAAAATTTAAAAAAAAAAATTCAAACATTATAATTGGCAGGAGGTTGTTGACGTCCTCCTCGAGAGGGAGCTACGGGAGGATGTCACAAGTTTAAAGGTTGGTTCTGTGTTATTAAGTACCCGGAGGTTATTATTATGTCCTTTTGAACTTACTGTCAAATTAATTTTCAATTGAAAACTTAGTGTCATCCATCACACAAAATAAAATATCAAACTCTGCACACGGATCAAAATTTGTCCTTCAAGTTGTCCAAGTTAGCTATGTCATTTGTTGATAGAGTCTTTTCCTTGTAACCCAGTGAACATGGAAATGAATTCCTTCGCTGTCTACTATGCTTTGGCTGCTTAGCTTATCATAATATCATCTCAACTTAGTGTAGGGAGCCAGTCTTCTCGACTAAAGAGAATACCAAATCCGGTCAGGAATACCAACTAGTGCTTAGGCTTGATGCACTTCCCTATCTCGTGTCATTATCTAAATTAATGAACCATGGTTTTCACACGTGCTTAGGAGTAAGCTAGCTATGGAGCAATCCTCCCTCATCGGACGGAGGAGGAGCAAAGTTAACGTTGACTTTGCTCCTCCTCGGTCCGATGGAGGGAGGATTGCTCCATAGCTAGCTCACTCCAAATGGATATGGCACAATATCTTTTGTTGGATTCAAATACATTTATATATTATAAGGAACCGATAAAAATTCAATATTTCTGTTAATGTATTTCATCGAGCAAAAAGTGATTACCTATAGATGATAATAGTAAATGGATAATCATATTCTCTATGTATATGTAAATGGTGTTGGAGATGGGAAACCTATGCAACCTAGCAAATGCCATATCTAGTTGTCATTTTTCTAATTTTAAAATGACATATTTTTATTTTATTTTAAAATGACATATTTTTATTTTATTTTTGAATGATATAAGCTTTTTAAATTAACAAAAAGGTTTTATTTTCTATTTTTGTATTTTGGATCAATTTAAATTTATTTTAAATTTAAAAAAATTTATAATAATTTAATAAATTCATAATAATTTAATCATTAGATGATTAAATATATTGTTGGAAATTATATAATTTTTAACCATAGATTAGACACACTTTACCCATTGACATATGTGAGACACCTAATCTATGCACATTAGAGACAAGATCATGTACACATAACTCATGCAACCATAAGGCTTTTTTATAGTTAGTTTGTAAGTCCTTAAACTTAGAGATTACATGACATTTAAATCATCTTCCTTTTCTTAAGGATTTAGGTGAACTTGAAGTTTTCGATAGCTATTTTTGTGTTACATTTGATAATGTCCTCAATTAAAATAAAAAGTATCTCTCTAACACAAGCTATAAAAAGGAAAACCTGAAAGAAAAGAATTCATGCAAAAGAATAGGTATTAATCATTTGAAAGATGATGCTTCAATGATGTTTCCAGACAATTGCTAGTGGCCTTAAGCAAAAGGATATTTTTTTTGCTAATTGCTTCATGTCATTGCATCTTATAGCAACGCTTTTTTTTCAAGAAGAAAATAACAGTTCCTTGGTATTCATAGAATCAAAGATAACCATATACATCGCATATACAAAGCAAATACATCATAGTGTCCAAGAAAAACTGGAACCGGTCGTATTTTAACTCTTATCTCAGCCTATAGTATAACCATAATGGCATGTATAGCAATTCAAATTCTGTAAAAACTATATAATTACAATCTTGTGTAAACTAATAAACAACCTATGTGAAAAAAAGCATCCCTGCTTCCCACAGTCATAAAGACTTACAGGATCAAAAGTTGATGGAATCACAAATTCTGTAGAGTTTCCTTAAAAGGAAGTTTATCCTAGATAAACTCCTCGATATCTGAGCATCAACATTTGATGTGTAATTCCTCCTTTGATCAGGTATCAACAATCATATTGTGTTCCCTATAAATGTGTTAAAAGTGCAGAGAGGTGAAAGTTTCCTTCAAGTCCTCAATTCTGTGGCACCATTGTTCCAAATCCATTACTTGCATAAGTGAGTTGTAATTTATCCAATCAATGATCACCTTCGAGTCTCCCAATATGTCTAAGCTTGGAATACCCGCATGGGAGGAAAAAACGAGTAAATCCCAAAGTGCTAATAATTCATCTCACGTATTTGTGAGATTCAGTTAAAAAAATGATGCTCACTAGTGTATAAAATGCATCCTGCACCACCCAAATGTTGATTTGCTGCCCCATCAAAGAAACCTGATGCATAAGTTAAGGAAGGGACCTTACCAATGTCCCTAATCGGTTTACCGTGAAGCACCACATGAAAGTCATTAAAATTCCCATTAATACCTGAGTCGTCCCTCCTAACATCAAGTCTTCTTCCATTAAAGACCCTTTCGTTTCTAGACAACCAAATATTCTAAATATAAAAGATATGAAGATACATAAATTTATTTCGAACCTTGACCCACTTGGCTATGTTGTAAGTTAAAGACCTAACTTCCCCTAAAAAAGGCAAGTCCAGCACTCCGACAACGAAGCACCTCACAACACGACAAAAGTTACAGTCTACAAAAAGATGGTCCATTGTTTCCTCTTCACATCCACAGAGGGAGCAACGGTTGGGTCCCTCCCACACCCTTTTGCGTAAATTGTCCCAAGTGTTTACCCAATTCTATGCACAAATCCAACTGAAGCACTACAATTTTATCAGGAACTTCCATGACCAGAGATCCTGTAGCCACCAACCCTTTGACAAAACTAGTTATCGCATTGCAATATATTCATAAGCAAGTTTGGTAGGACCTATCCTGTAGCCCCATTAAAATCCCAAACAAGATCATCATCAGTTTCTCTTAATCTGATACCCGCCCTAAGGAGATGGTTTGAGTATTGAGTCCATTCCTCCTTCCAAGATCCACCCATATCCAAATCCTCGACACTCAACCAATAAGACTGTGATAAATTGTAAAACCCATGATTTCTCGCTTGATTGAGAGTATGGATCTCATAATCATTTAAATAATTAACCAGTCCCGGAGATAAAACAAAGTCATTTTCAAATCCAATAATTGGATCCACCCCAAGAACAATCATCTTCCCGCTTCCAACCTTCCAACAAAGTGCAGAGACAATCTAACTGAGAACTCTGATAAAACCATTCCATAAATAAGAGGTCCTGTGTACAGTTTTTTCCTTTTCTCTAAGCCATTCTGAAACAGTTTGTTTATGTAAGTATTTAGACACCAGATTATGGTTCCAAAGGCCCTTCCCAAACAAAGATAACCATAAGCTCTTCAGTCGCAGAGAAATATTGAACCATTCTAAGCGTTTGATGTTCCAACCGCCAAAAGAAAATGGATTTGAAATCGACTTCCATTTTACCAAATGCATCTTATAACCCTTAGCCTTATTTCCCCATAAGAAATTAAACATTTTCTACCGAAGAGTACTAATAGTAGTCATAGGGACTTTGGCCAGAGCAAACCAATAGACCAGGATGCCACATAAAACCGATCTTAAAAGAATTAATCTGCCACCAAGTTACAGAAAACAATACAACCAGTTATTAATCGCTTTCTCAAACCTTTTTATGATCCAACGCCAATCATTAACCCCATATTTCGAGGGCTTCATCCAATAACCCATATACTTGAACCCTGCTTCAATTGGATCCATCTGAAAGGGAAAAAGTAATTTAACCTGTGAGATCACCTCCTCCTTAACCCCATTGCACAAGAAAGATGATTTCCCCAAACTAATCCTCATACCGGACTCACTATAGACAAATGAATAATAGATTTGTAAATGAGCCATTCCTTTACAGTGCCCAATCCAAAGAGTACCACGTCGTCCTTGAAGAGAAAATGTGTGATGGCTAAGGAAGAGATGAACTTGATGCCCTGTAAAACACCTATAGACTTGGAATTTCCAATTAATAAGCTCAAACCTTCAATCACTAGTAAAAAGAGTAGAGGGAACAACAGGAAACCCTGTTTCAAACCTCTGGACGTAGAGAAAAAATCAATAGGAGAGGCATTGATCAATACTGAAAAATTTGTTGATGTGACACAAGCCATGATCCAATTAACCATGGACAACTCCAACCTGATCTGCAATAGAATGAGCCTCAAAAAGACCAGATTTATCCGATCGTAGGATTTGATGAGATCTATCTTCAATGCCATAGCCTCTAATCTCTTTAAATTTATACTCTGCAGAACTTCCTGTGTGATACCAACAACCTCTAGTATTTGTTGTTTCTTGAGAAAGTCGAATTGTTCTGTAGAGAGAATCTTCGCCAAAAAGGGTTTCAACCTGTTTGAAATAATCTTGGTAATCACCTTATAGACAACATTATAGAGGGAGATCAGACGAAAATCAAAGAAGGAAAGTGGTTTCTCACATTTAGGAATAAGAGCCAGAAAGTCGCATTGTATGCTTTGGAGACATACCCCTCCAATCTGGATTGCTCCACCGCATCTAATAAGTCCACCCCCACGATATCAAAATAGGCCAAGAAGAATTATGTTGTCCAACCATCCTGCCCAAGACTCTTGTCCTTAGCAAAACCCTTTAGTGTAGCCTCCACTTCCCCAATAGTATCAGGTTTTTCGATAATTGTAGCCTCATCCCCAGAGAAGAAAGAGGGAAACAAATTGATCACTTTTAGTTGATCTATAATGAGGGCCTCATCTTCCTCCTTGAATCGCTTGAAGAAAAAATCAATAGCAAATGCCTTCAAAAGCTTCTGCTCGTAAAGGAGAATACCGTCCTCATCATGGAGCTTCCAAATAGAGTTTCCATTTCATCTCGCCATGGTAGCGGTATGAAAAAACTTTGTGTTTGCATCGCCCATGGCCACCCAAATGACCCAACTCTTCAATCTCCAGGTGGAGGCTTCGTGTGGCAATAAAGAATCCTCGCAAGACTTCAGATTAGCCAAGATGATGGTGTCCTCCAAAGAAAGAATGCTCGTCTGCAACTATAGAAATAAGTATTTTATATGAGCCTCAATCTGACCCCTTTCCAAACACCTCTCCCTCTTCTTAGCCTTCTCCCAAAGCACTAACTTATGCTTCAATCTCTTTAACTTATAAACTAAGGTTTTTGTAGCAACGAAATCCCCAGGAAACTCATCAGCAGACCATTCCTTCCACACTAGAAGTAAAAAATCATGTTCAAGAAGCCATGTGTGATTAAACTTGTAGGGAGACCTAGGTTTTGGGATCCCAATATCCCATTCCAAGTAGGTAGGGAAATGGTCTAAGATCTCAGAAGGCTACGTCCAAACATGATAACAATCACAGTTAGAAAGCAACGATTTAGAGGCTAAAAATATGTCTAACCTCTTACTGACCCAAGCATCCCCGACTCTACCATTGCTCCATGTCGGACCCAACTTAGCTAGTAACAAATCCACCATCTGAGTATGAATCAGTAAAAGGGAAAAGTATTCTGATAGAGGATCCAATCTAGGCTTGGTCCCCTAAATCTCTATGTCCGAGGAAGTACAATTTAAGTCACCTGCAATGATCAGATTTGGAGTGTTAAAAAAAACCATCCATAATTGCTTCCCAAAACACCTCTCGATCATGATAAGGTCCATAGCAATTTAGACACGACAGAGAAATGACAAATCCCCTGTAAGAAGCCTCCACCAAAATGCTAGCAAACGTAAGAAAATCCCTAACCTTCAACACCTTCGGATTCCACCCCGTAAGTAAACCCCCACACAAGCCCACAATATCTATAGCACAAAACTCCCATCCTAGTTAGATCTTAGCAAAATGGAGTAAGGCATGTTCCCTAGAACACATAGTCTCCTAAAAGAAAATCATGTCAAGATAGCTCATTCAACAATAAACCGAGGGCCTTCTACTTGTTAACCCCCCCACCCCACCCCCTAATATTGAAAGAGAGCATTCACATCAAGTCACTGAATGCAAGGGTGACACTGCTCTAAGCACCCTAGGGGGAGAGGGATAAACCAATGAACTTCCATCCCACACAGGATCCTTAATTCGAGTGGAGAGGGGTATACAAATGGTCTCGTCACCTTGAGACCCCACCCCACCCCCATCTGGAGTTGATTGATTTTTTCTCCCTCTTATGAGAGTCACATTCTAGTGTTGAATAGAGGCCAAAGGGATGACAGAGGAAGACATGGGAGTACGGTCCAAAAATATGGGGAGGGCTTCAAGTAGGGAAGGGTCTCTGAAAGAGGGAGAATCAACAGGGCTAGTAGGGGTGGGAGTCTCCATCAAAGTAACAAGAAGCAGAACCCCCACACAAGATGGCAAAGGGGAAAATCAGTGGGGTTAAAAAGCGGGGCATCCCCAGGCCCCCCAATCCCCCCATCATTCACCAAGTCCCTAGACGGGTCAACCGTGGGTGTAAACCCACCATCCACACATGGTGTAACAGTAGTTAACACAACAAAAGTATCCCAAGTAGTAGAAGTGGCAACACTATCCCCCACCCCTCTCGAACAGTCAAAAACCGTTAAGGAAGACAATGGAGGAGCCAACTAATTAGCCACGTTCTGACCAGACGGGGAACACTGAAAAGAAGCACGACGACTAATAACTTCCTTCTCAACCACATCAATAAAGCCTAAATCCCCGAAAGATAAATCCACATAAACATCCGATAATTTGGATTCAAGCTTACCTGTAAATAGTAGTGATCGAGGAGGGGATGCAAAATCCACACACGTAAAAGCAACACCTGCCAAAAACCGATACAAAATCTTATAACAACACTTATTATCAACATCGAGGACATTACCACCTTATAATTCTTGTTATACAATATTAAGGTTCCTAAAATGCTTCTGCCCAAATTTTATAAAACCTTTGACCCACCAATTTTACACCCCCCTTGCCTAAAAACGTGGATATGTACAACATGAAAAGATATGCAAATTCTAGGTGCGATAAGAGATGGAATTGAAAGGTCCACAATTTTGTTAATTTTCAATGTTATATTTCAGAAGAATAAGGCTGGTCGCCTTGGACGACTGGAAACGAGTTAATAAAAACGACATACGAGGCCACATAACTACAAATGGTTTTTTAAGTATAGCCTGAAGGTCAATGATTCCGAATCTGAATCCCCGCCCCATATTTGGGACTGAAGACCTTGAACAAGAGAGAACACGATTCCTGTAAATCGAATTAACATTCTGATTAAGAACGGTCTGTGTCCATCTGACACAAGTATTTAGAGGTCCTGATTTTCTTATCGTCCCTAGTCAGACTATAAGAATAATTAGATCAAATGGCCCAACTCATGAATGGTCGATGTAGTTCTTTCAAGCCAGTTTCTGGCAGTGGTAGTTTCAATCAAAAGCGGTGGCAGAACCAGGTGCTGAAACTGAGCAAGAATCACACATGCTTATCCTTCAGTAGCAGCTTAAAGTCACTGTCAATCATGTATAATTCTTCTGAAGATCAGTCTCGAAACTGGCTGCTGTTAGGTGAATCCAGGGTGAGAAAAAGAACCTGTAGTATTGCGCAGGCATTGCTAGAGCCAGTATCTGCTGCATTCCCATTGAATCCTGATCCGAGACTTATCAATGAAGATTTAAAGCCCACGTCTCTGAAGGAAAGGAGCTTCTCTAAATGGGAAATGGCTAGTCTTTGGATTGGTCTTGTAGTGGGTGTGCCATCGTATTACATGGCAGGGAGCCTTGTAGAGATGGGCATGGCATGGTGGCAGGGAATTGCAACTGTAATGACAGGCAATCTGTTGCTGCTCTTTCCATTGATCTTGACAGGGCACCCTGGCACAAAGTACGGGATTTCATTCCCTGTTTTGTCTAGAGCTTCATTTGGGATCAGAGGGGCTCATATACCCACAATTCTGAGAGCGTTGGTAGCTTGTGGGTGGTTTGGCATTGAGACCTGGATTGGTGGGCAGGCCATATTTGTGCTCCTCAATGCCCTGCTGAAGGGGAAGATGACAGGCCTATTCATTCCATGGCTTGGAACCAGTGTTCCTGAATTTGCATGCTTCTTGGCTTTCTGGATTTTGCAGGTAGCAATTATGTGGAATGGGATGGAGAGCATCAGGAAGCTGGAGAAGTACTCTGCTCCGATCTTGATTGCACTTTCTGGGGCTCTGCTGTTATGGGCCTATGTGAATGCAGGTGGGTTTGGTCCTATGCTTTCCATGGCATCACAATTCGGTAAGGGAGGTGCTCGGCAAGGCATGTTCTGGTCTGTCTTTTTTCCTTCACTTACAGCCAATATTGGCTTCTGGGCTACTTTGGCTCTCAACATACCTGGTAAGTCTTTTTCTCACTCTATCTTGTGACCCATGTAATGTGGTGCGTGATTGCACTTACGGATCTGTAGTATCTCTGTACATATTGCCTTCATATTCCTTGTATATTTCCCATTTCCCATTATGAGTTTTATTGCAACGTAATATCGCTTCCTGCATCTGCTCTGAGAGTGCAGAGATGCGGTATGTGATTTTGGGCATTTGCGTTTATACACTAGTATCATATGAATATGAGATTTGTTTTGGTTTGATAGTTTGTCAGTGACTTACGGTACTACCCTGTGGTTCAAAACAAACTATGATTTAGAAACATTTAAACCATCAGAAGTTTGCATCGGGTTTGAACAACATCAACCCTTAGCCAGTCTGCATGAACTAAATAAAATATGTAAATTTTATTCAAAAACTACAAGATAGAGAACCAATAAATATCCTTCGTCCTAATCTGGTATTTTGGGGCAGTGTTTCAAAAAAACGCTTGTATATATTATATTTCATTAATGCACATAAAATAATACATCATATATCCGCCCACCCAGATATGCAAATGCAGATTAACCCTCCCAACATATGCAAGGATCACCAACATATCCTATCTGGCACCAATTTCAAGAGACTCACTATCTTTCTGCATAAGTATATCCGAGCTGAAAACTAGATTTGAACACTCCGAATTTACTGTGTGAAGCAGAGTGGATTGCCCATTAAAAGTAGCCTCACATGGCCTTTCTCAGCAGAAAGAAATCCCAGTCAATCTTATGTGTCTCGGATGTTTCTACCGGCCTTCCTAATCATCCATCTATCTCCAAAAATGAACCCCTTCTTAAACTAGTATATGAATGACTGCCCTGTTCAGTTTCTTATCATGCTTTTCTCGCAGTAAAATAGAAGTATGTTGCATTAGCTCAAAACATGTCTTCAATGGAAAGAATAGAGGCATCTGCTAGTACTAGAAGCTTTCAATCTTTAATTGAGCATTATGTCCTTATGATAAACACATATTACAGCACAATATATTACACTCAATCAGTAGAATTGGTTTCAATTGAAAGCATAGAGGGAAGCCAAGATACCAAAAATCTTACCCTTTAATGAGGCAGTTAATTTCTGTAATTAGCTCTCTTTATAATGTCTCTATAAATCTCAGCAAAGAGGGCATCTAATGCTATTTAACAATATGAAACAGCCATGCAGTCCCCTGGTGAAAAGTATTCATTCTCCTCCCTTTTTTATTTGCATTTCAGATTTCACCAGGCATGCCAAGAGCCAAGCAGATCAGATTGTTGGGCAAATAGGTCTCCCTGTTTTCATGGGAGCATTTACACTTTTGGGTCTGGCTGTAACTTCCTCTACTGAAGTAATTTTTGGGCGTGTAATCTCAAATCCCATTGAAGTTCTTGCACAAATTGGTGGTATTGTGCCCATTTCACTATCCATTTTTGGGGTTTCCCTGGCAACACTGACAACAAATATTGCAGCCAATGTAGTAGCCCCTGCAAATGCGTTGGTGAACTTCAGTCCTTCTTGGTTTACTTTCAAACGGGGCACATTGCTGACAGCTATTCTTGGAATCATTTGCCAGCCCTGGAGGCTGGTTCAATCCACTGAGAGCTTCATTTATACTTGGCTGATTGGATACTCTGCTCTGTTAGGCCCCATTGGAGGCATCATTCTTGTGGACTATTTCATTCTTAAAGGCCGTGTTTTAGATATTGATGCTCTATACTCTGGTAGTCCCCATGGGCAGTATTGGTACTACGAAGGATACAATATCAGTGCCTTGGCTTCGTTATTGGCTGGTATGGCACCGGTCATTCCAGGCTTTCTTCATACTGTTGGTTTGCTAAATATGAGTTCGCCTTTTTTTCTAGTTCTCTACAATAACTCATGGTTTGTGAGCTTCTTTACAGCTGGATTAGTTTACTGGGTTTTATCACGAGTCCAGGAAAACAAACAGTCTGAGGTCTTTGCAAATACATGTGCTTCACCTCAAGATGTTCCCAAGTTTGAAAACTGACAAGGTGCATGAAAAGATAATGGCTTGCTCCTGAGTGCAAGGCATGGCCTGATCTTATAGCCTTTGTGCATATCCTAGCAGCAAGATTACAAGGCAAAAACTTGTGGGAAATACAAAGAAAGAAACAGTACCTAGAAGTTGCTACTCAGAAACATCAATTGAATAACACATACAAGAGAGTAGTCACTTTTCACACCGAATAGATAAAATCTGCAGGATGTTTACTTGGGCAGAAACTGCATTGTAACATGCTGGAATATTAACTGAAATTCCATGTATCATAGTTTTGTGCATTCAACATCAATTCACACATTCGTAAAAAATAATTATTTGCAATTATTGTACTTCCCATTTTCCTTATTTACTGATATACATATCTAGAAAATCGAGCTATCTTTAATGCAGCCGCATTTCCTTCCCATTTTCCTTATTTACTGATATACATATCTAGAAAATCGAGCTATCTTTAATGCAGCAGCATTTCCTTTGACTGACAGGGAACTCAGAAATTAATTTTTGTCTTTTAGTTTCATAGTTGTCTAAAGAGCGGACTTTTTTAATTCTGTTTTTTTAGTTTTTATTATTTTTTGTCATGAATTTTCAAAACGTTCAAACACATTGCTAGATTTTACAGAGTGTGGGTGTTGGGTTTTTCTGTCACCTGATTTCATTTTTGATTTCATTTTTGAGTTTAAAATTGCCCAACAAACAACAGAAATTACAGATTTATAGATTAAATTCACTAGATTTCAGCAAAAAATCAGCCTAAAAATCAAAAAATCCCATGTTAAACCGCTCCTTTAGTTTCTGGCCGTTGTAAATTTGTGATGCTTTCCATTCATGCCTTGAGTTTTATAGAGTATAATTTATAGACTGTTTTGGGGATAAGTAAATAGAAAAGATAGAGTTAAAAGAAGCGTCATGAAAGACAAGCGAGAAGTTATGTGCAGTTAGTTATTTTCTTTTAGCAATTTTTGGTTGAAGTGAAGTCATGATGCTTTGAATTCATGCCTTGATTTTTATAGAGTATAATTGATAGACTGTTTTGGGGATAGGTAAATATAAAAGATAGTTAAAGAAGAGTTATGAAAGACAAGCAAGAAGTTATGTGCAGTTAGTTATTTTCTTTAGCAAATTTTGGTTGAAGTGAAGTCAGGAAAGACCTTATGTTAAGGTAATTGCGACTTTGGTAGAAAGGAGGGGCGGTGCTTCGGTATTTTTTAAAAGCTAGTTGTAACACTGCCCGCTCAATTTGTCTAGAGAAGTGATGGACTTTAAAGTTAAAAAAATGTTTGTTACTAGTTTGGTCGTTTTTTTTTCACGTAAAGGGAAAAAACAGTCCCTTGCTATTTCTATTAGAAATCAAAGGAGACTTATCTATACAAAGGTTTCAGTATACATCCATGATCCTCTCATCAACATTAAACTATCTCCCTCACTATCCAAAGATTCTTCATATCAGTTTACAAAACATTCACCACAAAAAACATATCAGTTCTGATATATGTAAATCAAAAAGTAGTTCTGAAATTCTAAACACAGTCTGCATCTCAAATACTAGTACTATGGAACTTTCCTATATCCATGCTAATAGTATCTAGTACTTCTACATTAATAGTTTGGTCGTTGTTTTTACATTATATTAAAATATCAGTTGTATTGGGAACGGTGCTTCGGTATTTTTTAAAAGCTAGTTGCAACACTGCCCGCTCAATTTGTCTAGGCAACAAGAAGCGATGGACTTTAAAGTTAAAAAAATGTTTGTTAATAGTTTGGTCGTTGTTTTTACATTATATTAAAATATTAGTTGTATTGGGAACAGTGCTTCGGTATTTTTTAAAAGCTAGTTGCAACACTGCCCGCTCAATTTGTCTAGGCAACAACAAGCGATGGACTTTAAAGTTAAAAAAATGTTTGTTAATAGTTTGGTCGTTGTTTTTACATTATATTAAAATATTAGTTGTATTGGGAATTCTAAAAGATATATATTTTAATTGATTTAATTAAAAGGAATTAATAAAAGATATCATTAAATGAGAGATTTTAGTGGATACAATGGATTTACATATTAAACTAAACTAGTATAACATGGATTTATTATAACTCTAGATTTATTAAGGGAATAAAATGATCCAATCTTTTAAGGTGTATATCTTTTTTAGACTGCAAAATTTGAAAAAAAATTTACACCTTAAAAGATTTGATTCCTGTAAATACTAGTAAATTCAGAGTTAAAAAATGATCTATACTACTATATACACTACTAATATACAAAGCCAAAGCCAAGTGGTTGCACAATTGATGGATAACTTGTGAGTTGTAGTATTATTTTACCAACATAAGTGACATGGAGAGTTAGATGTCCATGTGCTATATACAAATGGTGACATGGGACATAAGTTAGATGTCTCATGTGCTAAATATAAATGGAGTGAATTTAGAGTTAGGCGTACATATTATTTCTTTGTGTAACTTAATTCTCCATGTTCCCCAGCTCTTTTTTCCTCCAAATCTTTATCACATATACTTTGGCATGTTCTCTATCTAACCATATTGGCCTTGAGCTCCAAAATGATGCCACAAAGTTCTTAAGTTGTCTAGTCCAAGTGTATTTTAGTGTATTTTTGCTTGGGACCAATGCATGAACATTGATGTGACTTAAAGTGGATGTGACTTAAAATAAGATTTCAAATTTCAAATATTCATTTTATTTCAAAATGTAAAAGAAATTTTTTAATATGTAATTTTAGAAACATGAAAATATTTACAATGATTTGTACAAAAAATCAAGATTGATGTCAACCAACACCACTCCTATCTTAGTGACTAGTTCCCCATTCACGTTTTGGAATCTCTCCCTTAAATAACAAATGGAGACGTTTTTATTTTACATTTGGGTTTCACCAACCTATCATCTTATTTCCCTTTTCTCAAGTTGTCATTTCATCTTCTTCATCACATGCTTGCTTTCTTCCATCCATGAAACCAGTTCTAAAACATATTCATTCTTTGTTTCGAGTCTTACTTTTCTATTGAAGTAGTTTTCAAGTGTTACTTTATTAGCTCTACATGATTTTTTCCAGCGGTTTGTCTTTTATGAATGAGAGTGATTTTATTTTATTGATTTTCTATTTGTATGGTGTTTTGTTCTAGTCAATTGAATACAATCTTACTTTAAAGAAAATGTGCATGAACTACATATTGAATACTAGTGAGTAGTGAAAAGGACTGTTGCATTGATGATAACTAAATTGACCAGAAATGTGTTCCTATACTGGATAATTTAGAATTTGAGAGGTAGATGGGCGTTGAGTGGAAATACATGGAAAAAATATTTGAATCTTACATAATTTGATATGTTTTAATACATTGTTTTAAGTAAATGTGTAGAGAATCTTCGCAACGAGTTTATATGATGAATTGTATGTGTTAGATTGTTTCTATTTTGAAATATAATGCTATTAAATCAAATATAGTCATTGATAGGTTGATGCTTTGAATGAAGTTAGCATGTATTGAGTAGCTAGAAGAGTTTGAACTATTTACTACTAACCAACTAAAACACACAATAATGGAAATTTAAAAAGTTATAGATATAAAATGGTTCTATAGTTAAAGAGACTTTTTTCAAAAAATGGAAGAGGAGGTGGGAAAGACACATAATGTTGTAGAAACCTATGTAATCCAAGTTTGGAAATTTAGTTGACTATAGACAATCGTTGGAAAAGATAGAACTCATTGAATACCACCATAGTGTTAAGTTTTCTTAATTGCTTACATGATATTCTAAAACAATTTACAATAGTAGGATCATTGAAAGAACAACAAGCACAACAACACAAAGAACACAATTATTTTCCTTGGGGAAACCACAAGGGAGAAAACCATGCAAAACTTCCTCAGTATAGAACTCAACCAAGGCAGTGTAAAACCCCAACATAACTTCTCGTCTCTCTTTCTGGCGCGCTTCTTCTTCTCCCTCTAGGGAACTTGCTTGAGTTAAGTGATTACAAATGAAGGAGGCACCTACCTATTTATATTTGACACTTTACTTGACTTAAAACCTAACAAGGCCGACTTGTCTAGTAAGACACCAAATAACATTTATTATAATGACTCATGGATACTATTGACCCGACTTACATCCGGAGGTTTACATTGATTCTTTCAATGAATGTTACAGGACCAATTACATCAGTGAGATCTCCTGAAGGAGGAATACAAATAGTACAAATAAAATATCTTCCAAAGTTACAATATTTTAACACTCCCTCTTAACTAGGAAGGTATTCTTCATCAGCATCAACCACCACCACAACTATACATCTGACTGGTGAGTCTCTATATGTCATAGGAAGTTTTGGAACATCTTCATGCATCTCCATCATCATCAGTATGTGAATGTTGAGGCATGCTCATCTGCAACATCAATATGTGAATATTGGACAATCTTTTGCAACATTAGTTTGTGAATACTGGATCATCTTCTGCAACATCAGTATGTGAATACTGAATCATCTTCTGCAACATTAGTATGTGAATATTGGATCATCATTTGCAACATCAGTATGTGGAAACTAGATCATCTTCTGTAACATTAGTATGTGAATATTGGATCATCTTCTACAACATCAATTTGTGAATATTGGATCATCTTCTACAACATCAGTATCTAAATACTTAAGCAAAAACAACATCATTAGCATGTTAGTACTAAAACCTTATCATCAACAAATAAATGGTAGATCATTATTTGTATTATCAGTGTAGAAATACTAAAACAACCTCATCATCATCAACATAGAAATGTTGATATGAGAACAGAGTGTTGGAATCTCATCGTCTTTCCCTTAGGACATCAGGAGCATCATCACAATGGGTTCTCTAGTAGATCCACTTGGGCGTTTGTCTGTCTTACTAACCCTTTCGGGCCAACAAGCCTAATAAGATAGATGGATCTCCCTGGGGACCAAACAAGCCTTGTTTGGATTACTAACCCTTTCAGGCCAACAACCCTAGACATACATACTAATCTCCCTAGGATCAAATGGGCATTTTCTGACTTACTAACCCTTTCAGGCCAACAGCCCTATCCAAACATACCCTACCCTAGACTGATCTACCACACCACTGCAACAGAAAACCTACTACCTCTTCTTCACTCCCTCTTTCGTGGGAGGTCTGTTTGGACTACACCAAGCTTGTCTCAAAAGTATTCAAAATTTACACGAGACAAAGGCTTAGTCAACACATCTTCCACTTATTCCTCTGTAAGAACATACTTGAGCTTTACAGCTCCCTTCTACACCATATCCCAGATGTAATGATATCTAATTTCTATATGTTTCGACTTATCATGAAACATCGGGTTTTCTATCATCTTAATACAACTCTGCTTATCGCAATGGATATCAATCACATCTACCTCTGCATCAAATAATCTTTCCAACATCTTGTGAAGCCATTCTGCTTCGCTACAGGTTGAACATGTTGCAATGTATTCAATTTCTGTCGTGTTAAGTGCAATACTAGACTACTTTCTACTGAACTATCAGATCATGCCTGATCCCAAACTAAAACAACATCCTGAAGTGATGTTTCTGTCTTCGGCACTTCCTGCCCAATATGAATCTGTAAATCCATGTAATCTGATCTCACCATCTGATGCATATCTGAGGCCATAATCCAATGTCCCCTTTATGTACCTCATCACATGTTTTTCTCCAACTAGGTGAACATACCTGGGTTTCACCATATACTGACTTAGAGTGTTTACAACAAAACATATATCTGGCCTCGTATTGGTTAAGTACATTAGTGAACCAATAATCTGTCTGTATAAGGTAACATCCACTATCTCTGAAGAATCATCATTCAAGCGATTCAAATTTGTTATCATCGGATTAGTCATAGCCTTACAATACATCATCCCAAATATCTTTAGGATCTCTATTGCATATTTTTCCTAGTTTAGGAAAATCTCATCTGGATACTGGCATACTTCAAGACCTAGAAAATAGTGCACCGTTCGAAGGTCTTTCATCTCAATTTTTGCAGCGAGCTTCTTCTTACATTCGTTGATGGGATTATCTTTACCTATCAAGAATAGATCATCTACATATAGTAGTAATATCATAATCCCATCATCCTCAACTTTATAGTAGAGGTTGGAATCTTCTTTACTCTTGGTAAATCCCAAACTCATCATGAAGCCATCAATTCTCCATACCATGCCTTGGGTGCTTGCTTCAACCCATACAATGTCTTCTTATGTCTACATACATGAGTTTTCTGATCATCTGTCTAAAAACCTCACGGTTGTTCAATGTATACTTCTTCTTCTATAACCCCATTTAGGAAGGTTACCTTTACATCCATCTGATGTAACTTCCACTTCATCTTGGATTCCAAGTCAAGGATGGTTCTAATTGAGGTGTACCTTGCTACTGTTGCAAGGGTCTCCTCATAGTCGATTCCTTCCTTCTGAGAGAATTCACGAGCTACGAATCTTTTCTTGTACTTCTCTATATTGTCGTATGTTAAATTTTTTGTTTTCTAGATCCATTTTGAGGATACTACTAACTTGTTCTTCGGTCTTGGTACTACTTCCCATACATCATCCTTTATAATGGACTGGTATTCCTCAACCAATATGACATCTACCCATTCCTTCTTCTTTGTTGCTTCTTCAAAGCATGCAGGTTCTTTGTCAGCAAGATTGCACACCAAAGCCACATAACTGAGGTATGGCTTTGAGTTCTTACTTTCTTTGATGGTTCCTTTCGAAACACCATATATTTTCGCTTCTTCAATTACTTCTCGTTCCCAAGCAAGCCTTCTTTTATATGAGATCATATCACTAGGAAGCTCCTCAGGTCTTTGAGGTTCTGTCATGTCATGATCCTCAAGTATTTGTTCTTCCTCCTCATTTCTGGCTGATTTCAAAACTTCTGCAACTCTAGGAGCTTCATGCTCCTATTCAACTTCCTTATCTTTCCTTGATTTTCTGAAATCTTTATCTTTGTCAAAAGTGACATCTCTAGTTAGTTCAATTTGACGGTATCCTAGGATATAGATTCATTAAGCCTTTGATTGCTTACTATATCCTACAAACAATCCCTTATTTCCTGAAGGGTCCAACTTCCATCTTTTCTCCTTGGGAATGTGTATGTATACCAGACAACCAAATTTTTTTGGTGACTGGATTCAGGCTTTTCTCTGGTAAACATCTCTTCTGGAGTCTTATTCCCAAGGTCACTATGGAAGATTCTATTATGTACATATACTGTTGTTCTAGCTGCTTCTTCCCACAGGTACGTAGGTATATCTTAGTTATGGATCATGGCTTTTAAAGCTTCCATGATAGATCTATTCTTCCTTTCCACCACACCATTTTGTTGTGGATTATAGGGAATGGTGTGCTCCCTCTTAATCCTAGCTTCTTTTCACTATTCGTTGAATTCACTTGATGTGAACTCGCCTCCATTATCTAATCTTAAGGTCTTAATCCTATTTTCAAAGAGGTTTTCTATAAGAGCCTTAAACTCCTTGAACTTTTCAAACACTTCATCTTTCTTCTTCAAGAAATAGATCCAAGTTTTGCGGGAGTAGTCATCAATGAAGGAAGCATAGTAAACATACCTGCTTAATGAAGTAGTTTGCATTGGTCCACATACATCCAAGTGAACAATGTCTAGAATCCCTTTTGTTTTACTATCACTGTTTGGGAAAGGGTTCTTAGTATTCTTTCCTTGTGCACATCCTTTGCACACTCCTTCATGATTTACCTGGATCTCTGGTGAACCTCTCACCACATTGCTCACATTGGAAATTATTTGTAATGTATATGAGCAAGCATTACCTGCCACAATTCACATGGGCTTATGGTGCTAGTCATCAAGGATGAGTTTGCATGCCCCTTTAATTTGTAGAGTCCTCCTTCTTCAACTCAAATCTCCATTGCATCATTTATAATTTTTCCTTTTATCCACATGAGGACTTCACCATCTACGGAAGAAACTCTGAAACCTTTCTCATCTAAGGATGAGATAGAAAGGAGATTATTCTTTAGTCTTGGGACATAAAAAACATCCTTCATCTTCATGGAATTTCCAGAGTCCAACTTATAAGGGTCTTCTCCCATTCCTTTGATGGGATATTGATAATCATCTCCAAGCATTACTTTATGTGGGGAATCCTTCTGTACACGACACGAGAGTGAATCTTTGTAATCTGTCATGTGCTTGGAGGAACCAATATCTACTAGCCAAGTATCACTACTAGGTGAAACTAAACCTATGAGTGTTGAAATAAAAAACATATTCTTCATAGGAATCTTCGCCTTCTTTAGTTCTTTCCTCATCTTCTTGATCATTATCTTTAGCTACATGGCCTAGAATATTTTTTTCTTCTTGAGTTGTTCTACCCTTAGGGGATAGTTTATGGAGATGTATCCCACCTTGTGGCAAGAGAAAAATTCATAACCCGAGAATTCCTTCTTGACCTTCTTATTCTTTTTAAACCCTTGATTTTTTTTGGGAAGATGATCATAACTCTTCCTCTTGTTCTTTCCTTCGGTATGGACTTCCAATCTTGATCTTCATTTTCATTTAGCTTCTCTTTTATGGCTATTATTCTTTCTTCTTCTTGAACACATTCTTCCCATAACTTTCGGAACTTGGTCATCTTTCTTTTGGAGCATATTCCTCAAATAAAAGATTCACAATATCTTGGGAGACCATTCAAAGTGGTCATTAAAACTTCTGCTTCTTCTATCATGCCACAAATAGCTTCCAACTTCTCCTTGATTTGGGGATACTCTTTTGAAGTATGATTGCATGGTCTTTGGGTTCCGAACCTTCACACTTTTGAGTTGATTTCTCAAAATCATCTTCCTATTGATATTTCTTCCTTCAAATAAGCTAGATAGGGCATCAAACATTTCCTTTGGTGTCCTCCTTGAAGATACTTGAGGGATCAAGTGATATTTGATGGAGTAAGATATAATCCTCTTAGCCTTTATTATATCCTTCTTGTGCTTGCCTTTTGCTTCAGCTCCTTTTGGTTCTGCAACTTCCTCCTTTATAAAGCCTTCTTGAACATTCTCTTCTAGGATGAGCATGATCCTATACTTCCATGCTCTGAAGTTCTCAACACCCTCAATATTTTCATCCAACTTGGTATTGTTTGTCATCTTTATCAGCATGAGAACCTCAAATGGAAATAGAACAAGCAATACTTACTTGGAGAAGACTGCTTCTAGCTGACCTTCTTCGGGATGACCTAGGGTTTGATGGAAAACCTCTAATTTTTCAGTTGAGATCACTTATAGGGCTGAGTGATGGAAAATATGTGCCTCCCCAAGGCAAGCTATACTATATCTTACTTTTCATGAGATTGATGATGGAACCTCAAGAAAACTGAATCCCTAGTTCTTCTCGTCAACAGTGTCAGGCCCAAAAATGAAACTTCCTAGAATCCAATTATGTTTTCATAGAAAGATGCACCCTCCTAGGGTGATTTTAGTGAGCCCTATTTTCTGGTTTATCCTTAAGGGAATTGTCCAGAATAACAAACCCTAGCTATACAATGTCTCCTTTCAGGGTGGCTCTAACACCATGTTAAGTTTTCTTAACTGCTTAGATGATATTCTAAAACAATTTACAATAGTAGGATCATGGAAAGAACAACAAGCACAACAACACAAAGAACACAAAGATTTTCCTAGGGGAAACCACAAGGGAGAAAACCCCGCAAAACTTCCTCAGTATAAAGCTCAACCAAGACAGTGGAAAACCCCAAGATAACTTCTCATCTCTCTTTCTGACGCACTTCTTCTTCTCACTATAGAGAACTTGCTTGAGTGAAGTGAGTACAAATGAAGGATGTTCCTCCCTGTTTATATTTGACTCTTGACTTGACCTATAACCTAACTGGGTCGACTTGTCTAGTCAAACACCAAAATAATATTTATTATAATGACTTAGAGTACTATTGACCCGACTTACATACATAGGTTTACATTGATTCTTTCAATGGTTGTTACATGACCAATTACATCACTGAAATTTCCTGAAGGAGGAATACAAATAGTACAAATATAATATCTTCCAAAGTTACTATATTTTAACACAAATCCATTTTAACTATGGCTCTATCAAGCACCGAGAGAAATTAAATCCTTTGAGGTGAAAACCCCTAGACCTGATAGAGCCACAATTTATATAAACCCTAAATCTCATTAAATTTAATACCAAAACATAAGAAGTATTACAAAATATCTAATCCTTTTATTCATAATATTTTTGTTGGTTTTTATTTCAAATTATAAATTTTAATATATTTAATATTTATTTTAATATCATTTACAAATATATTATTATTATAATAATTTATTAGTGGTGTAAATATGTAAAAAATAGTACTCTTTACATTAATTTAAATATAATTGATTGTAGTGTCTAAATAATACTAGTTTTGATAACTATCAAATATTTATCGCTAACTCCACATTTGCTTTAGATGAAAGAGGACACTTAATGGTCGATTTCAAAAACATTTCATGCAATTATAATTAGATTTGTTATCAACAATATTTTCCACCAATATTTAATTCAATAACCTTTATTTACAACTTGATTTTTTTTTTGGGAAGCTGCATGCTCGACCTTTTCCATATCCAATACTAATGGTAAATACTTAACCTAAAATATTTCATAATTTTAAATATTAACTTTCGTAAATACTAATTGTAAATACTAACTATGTTACAAATTATGGAATCTTTACTAATTTAATTGAAAACAATAACTTGAAATCAATAGCCTTTGAAAATAATAACGTATGTGAAGTTTGAAATTGTCGATGCTTAAATTCAAACTTGAAATTGAAATTTGATATTATTTAAATTTTGGAGCCGACATGTTATTGTATTATAATTTATTGTTTGTCATTGTTTATATTTGCCATATCAATGTTACAAACGTGACACATCTCATTCATTTGGGTTGTACAAAAGCGTATCTCGACACAACAAATTTCATTTCAGGTATTCTATTTCAAGTTTAGGAAGTCATTTGTCCATAATATAATGGACAATTCATGAGAATGGATCCACATATTGATGGACACTTCTACATTTTAGTGCTAATAGAGAATAATGAAAACTTGTGAAACAAGATATGTCCCTTAGGGGCTATGTGTCCATATTTCATGTGTTGGACACAAATACGCTAGGACACGTGCCATAGTTGTGTGCCACTATAAAAACCATTTTTCATTGTGCTTTCTCGCTTTTAGTTGTAGTTAGAGATATGTCATAGTCTCTAAGTAAAGGTTAAAATCAAGATTTGAAAGGATTCCAAGCCGTGTTTTGTAAATGTCCTGGTTTCTAAAACATAAACATAAATGTAAACATATACACATACATATACATATATATCTTTGTGTCTTGTTTATGGGGTCATCATGTCCCATGTCAAATACTGTATTTATGATGACCTCTATGTCTTGTGTCCTAATGTCAATTGACTTGGACAGAACCATTATTTTTAAGCGTGTGAATCACTATTGATCCGCAATGGATCAATATGTAATTTTTAATCTATTTTGTTTCTTTCAAGGTTGAAATATTGGATGAATTGGCTTATAGGGCCCAATTTAGGGGTAGGTTTCACTATGTAGATTTGGGGTCTGTAACTTTCTAGGGCCTGTTTGAGGGTCTAAATGACATGTTTTTTGGGGTAAAAAATCTAATTGCTAATCCATATCCCTTCACATGATTCTACACTTTGAGACCTTTCCAATGGTCCAAGCATCACCTCAAACATAGTCAATATGAAAAATTTATGCATGTTGGGCCAGGAAAGAGCACAAGGAAGAAATAGAAGCGCAGGTGCAGAAAGGAAAAATAGGCGTGTGATGCAGTAAACGAAAGGAAGCACTGAAGAGAGAAAGTTGTGACGAGGGGTAGTGCAATGAAGGAAAAGAGAATCTGCATGCAGGTAGAAGTGTAAAGGCTGGAAAGCGACAGGTCAGGAAGATAGTAGGTGCTCGATTCGGTGGAAGACTGGAGGATGTTTTTGCGGCTAGTTATGGCCTGTACAAATGTATTGAAAGACGTTTTTGCGGCTCGTTATGGCCTATACAAATGTATTGAAAGATGTTTTTGTGGTTATTTATGACTGTAATAAATAAGTTGTACCCAATTGACCTTGTGCGGTCTTGTATAATCTATAAATAGGGAGAACCCATTTTGTATAAGGGTTCGTTGGTTAG
This sequence comes from Pseudotsuga menziesii, assembly GCA_001517045.1. Taxonomy (NCBI): domain Eukaryota; kingdom Viridiplantae; phylum Streptophyta; class Pinopsida; order Pinales; family Pinaceae; genus Pseudotsuga; species Pseudotsuga menziesii. The sequence goes on from LPNX010137071.1 coordinate 282,464, forward strand.
GTTGGTTGTTAGAAGTTAGCAGAGTTAGAAAATACTTGAAGGAATCAGAGAGAAGTCTGATAGTAGTAGAAGGCTGTTGAGCCGAGGATCTGCAGCTGTGTGCACAGACAGTCTTGTAAGAGTCAGTCTACAGCTGAGTGTGTAGATAGTAGAGTCGATCCAGGATGTGTGCGGATCAGTAGGAGTAGAAGAAAGCATAATAAGACCATAGAGCATGAGAGCAAGAAAGAGTCTGAGGTAAAAATACATATCTCAAAACAATCTGCAGTGAAGTCACAGAATGAAATGTGCCATATATTTCTCATGCCAGATGAAGAGCGCCTTTGTGGTTTTTCCCAGTTGGGTTTCCACGTTACACCTTGTGTTGAATGAATGTGCTTGTTGAATATTTGTGGGTTATGTTGTATTATTCATGTTTATTGCTTAAGTGAATGTCGCAATATTGATAAAAGCAGTTGAATGAATGAATGACTAAAGAATTGTTGAAGCATTGTGTATTATTTCAGGCTTATTTACTATTAAGTTGTAAGACAGTCACACCACTGTCATTTATTATTAAGGAATAATATGTGTCACACAGTTGCACTACTGTCGCACGATTAAGGCGGATAGAATGTGCAGAAACATTGACAGTATTTTATTTTGTTTCAAGTTCTTTTGCTGATAAGTTGTTAAGGGAAAGTCTGTGTCGCATTGTTGCGCCATTGTCGAGCTAGTAAAAAGACTCCAACCTTCCGACTCTTTCGAGCTCCTTGTCTACGCGCAAGGGGATTGTAATCTCTCGCTGACTGCAGAAACATGATTATGGCAGTTACACATTAAGATATCTCGGGTGAGACTGCTCCTGCCTCACAGGTGCTTCCAACTGAGCTTGCTTTGTTGGGCCGATATCTTTGGGTGTTTTGTTGGTCTTGTGGGTCTGTTGAACCTGGTCGCAAGAGTGAGGAAAAGTAGCCAACGATTCCTCCCGCAAGTTGATATATCCAACTAAACACCATGGTACCAAGTGGATTCCACATCAGCTCTCATTTCTCACACATGTGGAGCTAGTCACATGTGGACTTCCAAGATTATTCTAGGATTTCCAAAACCCTAACCCTAATCGAGAGTTGGGGCATGCAAAAACCCAAAAATTAACACTAGATGACTATTGGGCTATGTTAAATACCGGACCGTTAGGAGAAGAAGGGTTTCCATTATTTTGACGTTATTATATTGTTTAATAGTTGAGCAATAGAGCAAGAGTGGATGTTAGAGAAAAAACATAGGAAGGAGGATATATTGTAGTAGCCATTGTGGCCACAAAGTCATAGGTAACTCTATAGGGAGCATCACTTTCTTTGTATTTGCATTCTTTATCAAATAATAAGGAATAGTCCTCATTTATAACTAGGTTTTTCCTGATAGTTTTCCAAGGGTCTTGTGTTATTATGTATTTCTTTGCTCTAGTTGTTTTCCTTTAGTTCCAATTATTTAACATTAAGTGGAAATAAGCTAATAACAAATAATTAAGTTGTAATATTCGTTGTGATGGACTATTCCACTGGAATATCCCGATAGTTTACGGATCATATAGGTATCAGAGAATTTTTCTTTTGGGTTTTGTGGGTAATCATAAAATCCATTAGTTAGTTAAAAAAAGTATTCAAATATAGCCATGGTAGATGATTGTGGTTGAGGAGTGATGGACGATTATGAGTAGCATTTTACAAAGAGGGAAATACAAGTCATCAATATCTCATGCAAGATATCAATCCTCATGGCAAATTTGGAGAGCAAGTTTGGACCTTTCAATGATATTGGAGGCTCTAACTCACAGATCATATTAGAGGGTAAATCAAAGGATAAAAGTGACCCGAAAAAGGGTTCGATGAAAGAGCCAAAGAAAGATCATCCGAGTTCCAGTACCAATGTTCCTACCCAATCTCTCTTTAAGATGGAAGCGAAGGTAGGTTGATATCAAGCCGTGCTAAGGTGAGATCGATGATTTAAACTTGAATCATTGGTTGCATCAATTAGAGGTATATTTTAGTATCCATCAAATAGATGAGGAGAATAAAATTTCATTTGCTTGATTGAGGTTAGAGGGCCATGTATTAACCTGGCGGGAAATCCACATGGAGGCACTTTGGCTAGAGGATGAGCTTCCAATAACCAAGTGGGAGGATTTCAAACCCTCATTAATTCCGAGTTCTACCCTATTGGGTATGTAGAGGACTAGTGGCTCCATTGGAATTAATTCAGGCAAAGGAAAGGGTAGAGTTTGCAATAGTAAACCACTGAATTTAGGAACATGGATATCATGTTGGATTATCTCACCCAAGAATCTAGATGTATTCCTCAAGTATTTTGGGGGTCTACATAGTCATTTATAGAAGGAAGTGATGCTCTTCATATAAGACAATTGATGAGGCTTGTGTACAAGCACAATACCGAGAGAATACCTGAAAGACCGCCTTCAAGACTAGCAAAGGTCTATATGAATGGTTAATAATGCATTTTGGTTTTTGTAATGCACCACCTATATTTGTGCATTTGATGACTGATGTATTTTGTTATTTCTTAGATTAATTTGTAATAGTGTATTTGTATGATATATTGGTTTATAGCACTACCTGGAAAGAGTATATATCACATCTCAAGAAGGCATTAAAGACCATGAAAAAATGTCAACTGGTGGAAAACCTTAAGAAATGTGAATTTGTTCAGCAATCCTTGGTGTATTTGGGGTATGTTATTGGTGAAGGATAACTTAATATTGAATCTACAAATGTCATTGAAGTTGGGATATTTTTAGGGAAAAACAATACCTTCATAATTTCGTAGCTTCATTTTTTTTTTGTGGTTGCACCTCTTCATTCCATAACAGTTAGTAGCAAGGTATTCTAGTGGGGAAGGAATCGAAAGAAATATTTTGAAGAGCTTGAGAAAAATATTATTCAAGCACCATTTCTCATATTTCCTAACTTGCAAAAGCCTTTTGAATTGAAGACATATATAAGTGGGTATCTTATGGGAGTGGTTTTGATGCAAGGAGAGAGTTCAGTATGCTATCATTTTGAAATTTTCCATGGCGGAGTTCTGAACTACCCTACATATGGTAAGTAACTCTATGTATTGGTTCAAATTATTAAGAAATGGAAAAACTATCTAATGGGAAAGGAGACCATCATTCACACTGATCACCAATTGTTGTAGTATTTGCAGGCCCAAAGTAAGCTTCAACAAACACAACACTACAAGTGGATGGGATTTTTACAACAATTGTATCTAATCATCAAATATAAGAAAGGCAATACAAACAAGCTGGAAAACATTCTCTTAAGGATACCTACAACCATGATCACAACTTTGGGTATTCTTATGCATATGGATCCTTTCACCCATGATGCATACAAACACGAATACACAAAAGTTGAGGAATTTAAGGAGGTATTTTAGCAACTACAAGGTAAATTCCATGTAGAAGAAGGTGACAATAAGGTTGAATATCATCTCCAGGATGGGTTACTCTACAATCTTGACAAATCTATGTTCCTAAAGGTGAGAGATTGCAACTCATGAAAGACGCTCACACCTCCAAAGCTGCATGGCATTTTGGTGCTGGGAAGACAATTGCCAATGTGCAAAGATATGTTTATTAGCCTAAAATGTAAGAAGATGTCGCTCAGTTTATTAGAGTATGCATACATTAATGTACAATAAATCCCAATAATATGAATCAAGGTCTATATCATCCCTTACTTGTTCCTACAAGCCCATGAGAGAGCATCACCATGGATTTTGTGGGTGGTATACTAACCACTAGGAAGGGACATGGAAATTGATTTGTGGTAGATGTTGAGACATTTAGAAAGATGTGCATTATTATGCCTTGTAAAAATACCATCAAAGGACAAGAATATGCAAACATGTTCTTTGAAAAATTCTAGGTGCACTTTGGGATACCAAGGAACATCATCTCAGATAGGGATGCCATATTTCTCGGTGTATTTTGGAATGCACTTTGGGAGAAGATGGACACTAAGTTAAGGAGATCTACAACATTCCATCCACATATAGATGAGAAGGTAGAAGTAGTCAACAAGAATTTGGTGCATCTTTTGATGAGTTATCGCCAGAAGGATCCAAATATTTGGGATGGAAATTTGATCTACATACAACACTCTTATAATATAGAAGTCCACACTTCCATTGGAAAGTACCCTTTTGAAACGTGTATTAGGCATCTTACACCTTCACCTCTAGATGTTGTTTGACAACAAGGGGAAGTGAGGGAAGGCACCACAGGTGAAGCATTAAGAGATGAAAAATTCATTGATAAGATTATGCAAGTCGATTTCCAAGTACAATAGACACTAAAGAAGTCACATGAAAACTACAAAGCAAGACATGATCAACACGGGGTTAAGAATGTTAGAATTTTTATCATTCAAGCTACCATTATGATCTTAGGATCTTCAACTGAGAGAATAACATGCACAACAATAAAAACACAAGCACAACACAAGAGACAAGAGACACAAAGAAACCCTCTATGAGTGAGCGTGTGTGTGATAAATAGAGAGGATCACTCTCTATTTATATTCTTTCGTTCACTTGAAACCCACTCCAACATGTCGGCCTCACTTAATAATTACTTACTAGAGCTGACATCTCTAGGAGTGTCTAATAACCCTAGTGCCCCATAACTTGTGGGGACTTTACCTCCTTCGACCAATAGGAGGGTAACACAACGGTGGGGACTATTACCCCGACTTACAATGACTCACCTAGGGTCGACTTCACTAGGATAGTTTAATAACCCTAGGGCCCCATAACTGTGGGAACTTTAACCCCACAATGACTTGACATGACTTTCTCATTATAGAAACTTCCCGGAATAAACATCGGGGTATGACATGACTCAAGTACATTACAAATACATCCCAAAATAAACATCGGGTTACAATACATAAGAAATACGAATGAATACATTCCAAAGTTACAAATACATTAACACTCCCTCTTAACTAGGAAGGTATTCTCTCGACACAATTTATCAGCACAAGTCTTCTTCTCTGTATCATCTGGATCATCATTGAGTTCTCGTCATATTCATCTTCAAGTCATCTTCACCTGGATCTGGATCATCACTCGATCTGGATCATCATCATTGAATCTAGACCATCACTGGATCTGGATCATCATCACTGGATTTGGATCATCACTCGATCTGGATCATCATCACTGGATCTAGATCATCACTGGATCTGGATCATCATCACTGGATCTGGATCATCACTTGATCTAGATCATCATCACTGGATATAGATCATCACTCGATCTGGATCATCACTATTGGATCATCATCACTGGATCTAGATCATCACTCGATCTAGATCATCATCACTAGATCTAGATCCTCACTCGATCTGGATCAGTACCATGGGTGCTATCTCATGATTCTTCTTGTCACAGGAAGTTCTACAAAACCAGCCCTTTTTCATGTTGGTTGTAGGCCTAGCCTCCATGTAGGTCTTCTTCAGCACTTATATCTGACACCAAGTCAGAATGGCCCGTCCAGCACTTACATCTGACCTACTCGTCCGAAAGGCATGCCCAACACTCACATCTGATCATGTAGGAACCAATCCTACAATCACATCAGAAAGGCCCAGCACTCACATTCACCACCATGATAGGACACAACGACTATCATCTGTGAAAAGGCTCAGCACTTACAACCACCAGCATGATAGGACACAACTACTATTGTCTGTGGAAGGGCACAACACTCACATCCACCAGCATGGTAGGACACACCTACTACCATCTGTGGAAAGGCACAACACTTACAATCACCAGCATGGTAGGACACACCTACTACCATTTGTGAAAAGGCACAGTACTCACATCCACCAGCATGATAGGACACACCTACTATCATCTGTGGAAAGGCCAACACTCACATCCACCAGCATGATAGGACACATCTACTATCATCTGTGGAAAGGATATGCACTTACATCTGATCATGTGGGAACACATCTCTCAGTCACATCAGAATGGCTCTCAGTCCCAGACTGAGGGTTCTTGGTACCTCACTAGGTATCTCCATTCCAAGAATGGCGGTAGCCCTTATATCTGACACCAAGTCAGAATGGCTAGCACTCAAATCTGACATGGAAGGAACCTAATCCTTTAGCCATGACATAATGGCTCAGCCCTTACATCTGATCAAGTGGGAACACATCCCTCTATCACATCAAAATGGCCATGCACTCATATCTGATCATGTGAGAACACATATCACAGTCATATCAGAACGGCCCTCAGTCCCAGACCAAGTATTCCTGGTACCTCACCAGCTAGCTCCATTCCAAGAATGGCAATAGCCCTTATATCTGATCATGTAGGAACCAATCCTATAGTCATATCAGAATGGTTCAACACTCATATCTGTCATGGAAGGAACCATTCCTCTCACCATGACAGAATGGCTCAGCCCTTACATCTGACCATGGAAGGAACCAATCCTCTCACCATGTCAGAATGGCTATGGGTCTCATCATTTTCCCTTGGAGGAAACCTCGATCTGGAGAACACCAAGCTTCTCCCTGAAGTACTCAAACTTCACCCTAGCCAATGGCTTCGTCAACACATCACCTATATGTTCCTCCATCGCAACATACTAGAGCTTTACTGCTCCCCTCTGCACCATATCCCTGATATAGTGATACTTGATCTCGATATGCTTCGACTTGTCATGGACCATTGGATTCTCTGACAACTTCACGCAACTCTGGTTGTCACAATGTATACAAGTAGCATCCAACTGAAGATCAAATAAATCAGACAGTGGCTTCCACAGTGATACTGCCTCACAACTAGCTGAACAAGTTGCGACATACTCTGCTTCAGTTGTACTAAGTGCCACATAGGATTGCTTCCTACTAAAGCAAGAGATCACACCTGATCCCATACTGAAGCAACACCCTAAAGTGCTCTTCCTATCAATGACACTGCCTGCCCAATTTGAATCAACATAACCCTCCAGGTTAATCTTCTGATTTGACTCATACTTGAGCCCATAATCAACTGTACCCCTCAGGTACCTCAGAATATGCTTTGCAGCAATCAAGTGAACATGTCTCGGATCTGTCAGGAACTAGCTCAAGGTGTTCATAGCAAACAAATATCTGGTCTCGTGTTCGTCAGGTACATCAAGGACCCAATCATCTGATGATACATCGTAGCATCAACCGTCTCTAATGAAGCAACACTCAATGGATTTAGGTTCAATGCCATAGGTGTGGTCATGCAGTCCATCATCCTGAACCTCTTTAGGATCTCTACTGCATACTTCCCCTGTCCACACCTTTATGCCTAGAAAATAGTGCATCGACACATAACAGGAGCATCACTGGTCTTCCGCCTTCAACCTTGAAGCAAGGTTGGAATCTGCTTTACTCTTAGTAAAGTATAGAGTCATCAGTAATCTATCCATCTTGTCACACCATGTCGTACCTCAAGATATTCTGTAGTCACTCCCTCTGAAGCAGAGCATCATACTCCCTCTGTCTTCCGTACTCTATGCACTGAAACATTATGTACCGGAGTGACAAGTAGCTTCCTATGCTACTAATATTCTATGTGTCCATCTACTGTATAGACTTTCATCTTCAACCTTGTAGCAAAGGTTAAGATCTTCATCAAGTTCATCATGTATGTGTTTCAATTCTCACTGGCTGCAAATGTCTCTTGGTAGTCTATGCCTTCTTTTCATGAGAAGCCTCATGCTATGAATCTTTCCTTGTATCCCACAATGTTTCCATCTACTGCATGATGGAACTACAAACTTCTCTTCAGGTATCGATACTGCAACCTAGACATCATTCTTCTTGAACTGGTCTTTCCTTTGTTCTTGGTTACTTCTTGGAAGGTTCTGCATTAATGATGTCGCTGCATTCGTCATATTATTCTTCACCTTGAACTATCGTCACTTGTTATTCGGAACAAGTCTCATCCTTCTTTGCTTGTAGGCAATTATGTATGCGATCTTTCCTACAAGTCAAATGCATTTGTATGGTTAGAAACATTTCATAAGGAATATTCATACTGGAAAATTCTTATGCATAAATATATTATCATGCAACTACTTTATCCAATACAACATTCATCCATATCTCACGGAAACTTTTCTAAATGCCTTCCATCTCTACCAGGACAATATTGAGATTGTGCACTGATCCAATATGTCAACAAAGAGGTTTCATTCTAGATAAGTAGCAATGGAGAGTTGTATAACACCATGAGCTACTTACCAATCACATGCATATTAGCAGTATACTGTCATTAATGCAAACATTATATCATGCATAATACATTAACTGAATATAAACAAATGAATAACAAAACAATATCATGAAATGACAATTGAATACTTATCTTTATTTGTTTCATGGGTAGACTCCTTCTTGATCCTTCAGCTTCATCGTTTTATTCATTCATAATAGCATCGTTTCTTATCCAAATGATAAGATGGATAAGAGGTTCTTCAAGAGTTGTGTTCTTCATATTCCTCATTGCTTGAGGGATCTTCTTTGAATGGTGAGAGCTTGATCTTCAGTTGCTCCCATCTTCTTTTCTCTTATTATTAGTTGAGCTTCTTCTTGTGTGTGCTCTTCCCAGAGTCTGCTGAAAGTAATCACTTCCTTCTGGCACACATTCCTTGAATGAATGAATCCCATGATCCTGGGAGGCCATTCAAGGTGGCTATCACCACTTCTGCATTCTTCACTTTTCTTCTACCACTTCAAGTTGTTCTTTGATTTAAGAGACCCCCGTAAAGTATGATTATATGGTCTCTGCATTCTGGACCTTCACATTCTTCAACTATTTTCTCAAAGTCATATTCCAATGTATGTTCTTCCCTTCAAATAGCTTGGTCAAGGAATCAAACATCTTCGGTGTCTTTAGGGAAGACACTTGTGGTACAATGTGATCCGTGATTGAATCAACAATGATCTTCTTGGCCTTGACCAAGTTCTTCTTGTGAAAGGATTTGAGCCTCATCTCCCTCTGGAACTAGAACCTCTCTACTCATGTAGGTGTCCAATTCATTTTTTGTAAGGAGATCAAATACTTCCATGTTTGGAATTTGTCAACTTCACCAAGCTTATCATCAAGCTGATGTGATAGATCAATAACAATAGATTAGATCTTACCGATTTGAGGTGTCTATCCTGGTTCTGGAGCTGGCTGATCTAGGGTTTGTTAGAGAAACCCTAGTTTTCAAAACTTAGAATATTTCAAATATGATTGGATAGAAAGATAGGTCTCTTCAAATGGAGCTGTCCAATGTACTCCTTTTCTGAAAACAGTGGAGGGAAGCTCCCGTTACAGGAAGCCCTAGTTTTCCAATTTCTTCTGCAGAAATGTCTGTTACTGTTTTTGTGATATCTCTGAAATTACTGCTCCTCTGTCTCTGAAAATTTGTACTGAGGTAACCTCACAAGTCCCTGATCCAACATCATAGGTTTCATCAGAATTTGTTTCACCAATTGGGATTTATGATCATTTTCCCAATATGACCTGTTACAGGACTGTTCAAAACAACAAAGTTGTACAGCCTTCCACGTGTCATTGGTTCATCTTCAGATTCTGAAACTAGGAACACAGAGATTACAGTCTGTGCCCTTTCTGGAACATCTTCAGAAATCTCATTTGGACCTTTGTAGCTCAATATGTATCCATTCTCCCCAGGTGTCCTGTTTAGGGATGAATTCTGGAAGAGGCTAGAACCCTAAATTGGAGGGATCATATCTCCCAGAATATAGCGAATATGAAACTGAAGTTTGGATACAATGTAAATCAAGATTTTATCTTCAGCCTCTGCAATTTGTAGCTCCTGAGCCTTCTCCAATCGCGAGATATAGCGAATGTAAAAAAACTTAACGGTTTTAGTATTTAGGGTTTTTCTAGCTTGGGGTCAAACTAGGGTTTGACTTTCCTAGAGTTTCACCCAACCAAAAATATTGATCCAGGTCTCTAAACTTAGATTTTGATGAGGAGAGAAATCCTATGCCGAGATCAGTCAAAAAATTCCTCTTCTGCAAGAAACCCTAATTTTCCACACCAAAACTGAAAATGCTTGAAATTGAATTCTGCTTTGACAGAAAGATGCGCCCTTCAATGGAGAGTCAGCCGAGCATACTTTTGCTAATGGATTGTGGAGAGAGACCCAAAAAGTAAGAAACCCTAGCTTCTGTAGTTGCACAATGTCTTCTTCTTAGGTTAGCTCTGATACCATGTTAGATTTTTTATCATTTAAGCTACCATTATGATCTTAGGATCTTTAACTGAGAGAATAACATGCACAGCAATAAAAACACAAGCACAACACAAGAGACAAGAGACACAAAGAATTTTCCTCGGGGAAACCATAAAGGAGAAAACCACGCAACTTCCTCAGAGATAGAATCAGCACCAAAAGTAAAACCTGAAAACATAAAGATGATCTCCACAGCTTTTGTCTTTCTCTCTCACTTGAGAGAACTCCTCTCTCACTCATGCACCCCAATGAGTGAGTGTGTGTGTGATAAATAGAGAGGATCACTCTCTATTTATATTCTTTCGTTCACTTGAAACCCACTCCAACATGTTGACCTCACTTAACAATTACTTACTAGAGCCGACATCTCTAGGAGTGTATAATAACCCTAGTGCCCCACAACTTGTGGGGACTTTGCCTCCTCTGACCAATAGGAGGGTAACACAATGGTGGGGACTATAACCCTGACTTACAATGACTCACCTAGGGTTGACTTCACTAGGATAGTCTAATAACCCTAAGGCCCCATAACTGTGGGAACTTTAACCCCATAACGATTTGACATGACTTTCTCATTATAGAAACTTTCGGGAGTAAATATCGGGGTATGACATGACTCAAGTACATTACAAATACATCCCAGAATAAACATCGAGTTATAATACATAAGAAATACGGATGAATACATTCCGAAGTTACAAATACATCAACAAAGAAAACATTCAAGGTGGGATACAAAGTATGGTTTCACTTGAATAAGGAAATAATGCAAGGTCTTAGTAAGAAAATCAATTCATTAAGGTATGGTCATTTTGAAGTGTCAGAGAAGCCAAGAGATAATTCCTATAGACTTTGTTTACCCCCATATATGCAAATGTACTTAGTAGTGAATATGGAAAATATAAACTCTATGAGCCTTCAATGTTGGACCAAGAACCTGAATAGGTCTTACCTTTTGTATAGGAATTAGCACTAGAGGCTCATGCAACGTTATCAAAGGACATGGTTTTGCAAAGGAAGACTAGAAAAAACATGAAATGTTAGTATAAACTTTGACAGGTGGGGTTGAAAGGACAACTTCTAGGCAAGATTGGATGGTACTTCAAGGAGAAGGTAGAGGAAAATTTTCCTCACCTCATTCACTAAAATATTTTGGGGACCAATGTCAACCTCAACAAACGGTTGTTGAATGTCGACCCTATCATCTACTGGATCCTAAGCATCTTCAAAAATTTCAGCTACAAGCAAAGAATCCACATCCAAGAGATAGATATTTTTCTCAACACATCTATGTCCCTGGGTGAATTTCCCATCACAATTATAACAAAACCCTTTTTCTCTATGTGCCCACATCTCGGCTTCAGACAAATGCTTCATAGGAGTGGTTCTAGGAGCTAGAGTGATTGGAGGTATTTGGGAAACCATATTTTTAAATGGAACAAAAGTGTATTTGAAGTGTTGTTGAGCTATGATCTTGTCCTCCTCCAACTTAGCCAATCCTAGGGCTTCCATCATTATGCTGGGACAAATTTTTTTAACTTCAAAACGGTTTGCATCCTTCATACCACTAATTAAACAACTCCTGTAGAATGCATCAAACAATCCTTTTGTGTGATTGGTTAGTTTCTCAAATTTTGTCTAATACTCTCTCACAGTGCCATTTTTGCGAAGTTTAGTGAATGCTCTTATAAAGTCATCAAAATCACTAGGGACAAATCATTGCAAAAGGAGTTGGCAAAATATGTCCATTTTGGCTCTTCATGAGCTTTGATGTACCAATGGAACCGTTGAAGGGATTCATGTTCCAAATGAAAGGATGCAAGTGGGACTTTATTGACATCAAACGTGTTATGCAAACCAAAATATTGTTCTTCCTTGTATATCCATCCAGTCGGATCATCACCATTGAATCGAGGAAAATCAAGCTTCGACCAACAAAAGTTGCTGGAAGAAGAGAACCCAGTGTTTACAGAAGACTCTGTCTGTGAGTCTATTGTTCATGGTTGAATGTTGAAAATGGAGGCCGAGAATTTTTTCATCCAGATCTTGGAGTTTGGTCTTGATGGCGGCAAGTTCGTCTTCCATTTGTTTGTTTTCTCCTGCGTGGATGACTACCCTAACCAAAAGTTTTTTTTCTTGGCGAATGGGTAGAAAAACAAAAAAAATATTTTTTTTAGAAAAGGAAAATTTGGAGTTGGGAAAAACTCTAATGGGTAATTGGGGTTTAACTAGGTTTTGGACACTTTCTGAGAGACAAGAAAGCAGAAAATGGGGATTTCAGAAGCGGGGTGAAAGAATGGGAAAATTTGTCAAAGAGGGAAAGGGAAATAGAAATAGGAAATGAACATTGTGAAAAAATTTGAAGATGATTGGGTGAGAATCAAAGAAGTTATGGCAAACCCTAAAAATAGACAAATGTGGGATTTTTGGCTTCGAAAAGTGGAATTTGGAATAGGGTCCTCAAGGAAGGAAAATGCAGAATGGAATTGTAGGGGTTCCAATGAATTTTCAAGGGAGACAAAGCTAAAGCAAAGAAGATATGACAAAAAAACAGAAATTTATACTCTTCTCCGGTGGAATTGATCTATGACGGCTTTGGATATATGCAGTCTACTATTTATCAACTAGCAATAGATAAGGACCCCAAGTATGTTAGACTTCCTAAAGGTTTAGGGGATTCACTTGGACACCAATGTTGTCTAATGGCTTATGTATTAGGGAAGTACCCCACTCCACGTCTCAGGTCAAACTGATAACTGCTTTGCCACAAACGACAAGTCTTGGATTACCTAACGGATGGGAACTAGTCAATCAATTAGGGGCAGTTTCCCTTCTTACTGACAGGTCCTCTCAATGGCCAGCTACTTCGGGGTTTTTGTGGTACTCCTCACAATGAGTTTTAGGGCTATGCCCAGGTACTTCCCACTGTTAAGCAAATAGGGGTTATTCCCTGATATGAACTTACAATTGAAATGAACACTACAGATGCAAAGAAGAAGAACTACTGCAATAATAACAACGCTGAGAAGCCACTGCAAAAAAAATGGGCATAAATTCCACCCAGCGAGCCCAAAAAAGTGCTCTAATACTATATGAGAGAAACCTCCTGCAATAAATAATGAAAATGCATGATATAACAAAAATAACAAACACAGAAGGAATTTATCACTACTACATTTCTATCCAAAATCCGACGACGTGTGGATTTCTCTTTTTAAACTTACCAAAAATGACAAGGATACATTTTTTTTTTTTGTAAATGTGGCCAAAACCGTCACTTAAGCGACGGCTAGTCTAATACCTGTCGGTTAAGCAATGGATATTCTCATAGCCATCGGTTAAGCAACGACGCATTTGTTGAATTGAGAAGATGAAAAAAATAAATCTAGACTAAAGTTTGCAATCCACAATAATATTGTGTCAGTTAAGCGACGGATATTTCGGTTCATTTCCTATAACAACCCAAAACCCATTTTAGCGGGGAGTTCCGTGTCTTTTATGATTTATAATATAAGGAGATGTGGTAAAAGGAGACACATAAGGAAGCACATACTATTGCAGAGGTTTGAAGTGATGGTCGAAGCACATACTATTGTAGAGGTTTTCCTCCATTTCCAAAACATACCTCTATGATTCTGTGTTTCACTGCAGGAGCAACATAGTATTTCAGGGACTGAGCCAAGGTTTGAGGTGAAGGTAGGAGCATGAGCTGTAAGGTTCGACAGGGTTTGAGGTGAAGGCAAGAGAACATACTATTGCAAGGTTTTTCCTCTGTTTCTAAACCATATTTCTCAGCAATGCCATGTTTTGATGCAGGATCAACATAGTATTTTAGGGCTTGATCCAAGGTTTGAAGCAAAGGAAAGATCACGGGTTGTAAGGTTTGGAACACGGTTTAAGGCAAAGGATGGAGAACATACTATTTCAAGGTTTGGGGCAGGGTTTGAGGTGAATGCAGGAGCACGATCTATAAGGTTAGAGCCAGGGTTTGAGATGGGGATGGAAATATATAGAAGGTTACGGCTATCACACAATGCCTCATGCTAATATCTCATTCTCTAATCGATGAATCATTGAAATTTTTTCCCATCAGAAGCATTGGTTTTATAAAACACAAATCAATGGAACAATGACACATCAAGTTTTCTGAGGATATGGATTGTGGTATTCACCGTGCAATTTTTTTATTACCAGAGCATGTTCCGATTTGGTTTGGAATCATTGGATTCTAAAGAATTTGGCACCATGAGAAAGGGGGCATGGCCGCAGAGAAGACACATTACTCACAGGTACCTCTCATATACTTTATAATTATGTTTCTTCTTTGCAATATGTGCTATTTATAGTTTTTTCCCTATGGATCTCATTCTCAGGTTTCTTAGCATCATATTTTACTCTTTTATGATTTGTGAAAATTGCCTTCTCTTGCTTTAAATCCAATCTAATGTATGCACATTTTAGAAATTGAACCCTGAATGTCAATTTGGTTCTACCCTTCAACCTAATCACAAATGTCACCTCAGCCCCCTATATCCACCATGTCTTATATGAGGTAGTCAACTATGTTGGAAATAGAGGAGAGTAAATCTTATACAAATGTGTTAAAATAGATAAAGAGATGATGGTTTATTGTTTAGGGAAGAAGAATAAGTATGGAGGAGGAAGCTTTTTATAAAAGAATTTGGGAACCATGGAAGGAATTTGCTTCAGAATAAAGAGTAGCCATTAATGTATGAATAAAAGAATTGGATCTCCAAATAAGACGAGCAGACATCCATACGTTTTATCATTTATTCATGAGTACATTATCCTGTCGACAAAATTAAAATAAGGGTAAAATATCAAGTGGGCATGATGCACGCATTGATTTTCATGATCGTGATGATTTTTAGGCTATTATTTCCCAACAACTGATTTTCTAGCTATTATTGCCCAAGAACCGGATTCTAACATAGACTTGGAAACTTCTTTATTTAGCTTTTCTATACAAAACAAAAATTTGAATATGAAAAAACTAAACCACATAATTATTTGCATTTGTATATTGCCCTTAATTGGCCTTTAACGGGATACCCTGAGATATCTGTGGCATAACTTCATACCGTATATGATATACCTGGTGAAATGGCATTGTTACCTGAGATACACGACTATAACTCATGATGGTGGGTTTGAACTGATGACAATATTTGATGAACATATGGTAAATCTGCAACATTAGTGATAATGATGGTTTGTCAAGAGCTTCAGAGACCCCTTGGAAGTGGATGGAAGCATTCTCAGCATGACGATTTACTGGGCTATGGTTTGAATTGGGATCTATTAAACGAGCTATGTGCAAGGGCATGATAAGTGTTAATACCGGCAGAGAGCTTGATTGCTGCCGTTGATGCTATAAATAACATATTGAGTGACAAATATATGCTCCAAGCTATTTCATTTTCAAAAAAATATAAAATAAAATGGATACCCTGTATTTGAACTTAAAATGACAAATAATACATTATTTTTTCTATTTTCTGTCACCAATTTTATGTTCCAATCATTTTCCTTCTCTTAAAGTATTTTATAGCAAATTCTATTGACTTCCTTCATAATAAATTTTTCAGCTTGCCTTAGCAAACTAGCTCAATAATTAGGATATTCAGGTCGTTTGTATATGTGCTCATATGGGTTCGTATCCACCTAAGGACCTCAGCAATCTTGCATGCACTATCATTAGTGCCAATGGTTTGTTACTTGGAAAATATTACGTTCAGGGTATATATAGGATTCATAACCATGGTGAACACTGAAATCGTATAGCTGTAAACAGTAGCAACCTAGGAAGGAATGTGCTCCTGAAATAACTCAACTCAGTGGTGGCTTCTTGCCTTCTTTATGCACCTTTCAAAAAATTAAAGGGTTGTGAATCAAAAGCCCACCTAGTTTAAGATTGAAAATAAAAGTTGACAGAAGCTGATTTTCATTCTATGTCACCTACAGAAGTTTTTAGACCTCGAGATTGGATGAGTAGT